>ONZH01015950.1:0-58913 GCA_900303285.1 Rhinella marina
GCATTGCACCTGCGCAGAAAACTCGCTCGTGTGAAAAGGGCCTAAGGGGCTCCAAGGGGTTTCCAATTTGGATTCTGGTATTACATGCAGCGGTATTTTCTCCTTTTGTGCCAGATTGTGACTGATAAAGCAAAACATGAGATGTAATTACGCCTTTTGCTTTTTGCTCTATTGTTAGGAAAACGCTGCACTCTCCATTGAGGGTTTTTTTTTTTTTGTTTGTAGATTGTGACTGAAGCTCCTGTTGGAACATCCACTGCAGGGGTACACCAAAGGGCTCATGCACACAAATGTGTGCGGGCACTGCCCGTGCTGTGGACCACAATTTGCTGTCGGGCCGCTGCATTCGGATTGCGGAACTATTCACTTGAATGGGGTCTGCGATGCGCATCAAACGATCCATGCACTACTTTTTTGGGGTGCGGAGGCATGGCCAGAAACACCACGGAAGCACTCCATAATTCTTCCGTGGGGTTCCGATTCGTGCCTCCGTTCCACATCTCCGGGATCCGTGATGCAGGGTGCACACAGCCGGTGCCTGTGTATCACGGACCCGGCATGAGCCCTAAGTCTTACTCAACCTATGCTTTAACATCTACTGGAATAGGTCTGGTTAGTCCATAGTAGATGAGCAATGCATGATAGGTGCTTTCTAGGACTAGACTAGGTCAGATTGTGAGGGTCGGACTTCAAACAACCCCACTGATCAGCTGATACTGGTAATTAGCTCCTTCCAAGTAGCAGGAGGAAGCTATATCTGAATGAATGATCACAGACTTTAATAGCTAAGAACTTACCTTATTATGTGCAAACGGAGAAGCATAGAGTGTGGGATGGATTAGAGGTCTGGGCAAGTGAGGGATTGTATGTAAGGGTAAATGTCCGTGAATATGGGGGTAGAGGTGAAGTGCTGGGTGTGCCGGCTTGTCGGGATTAACAAACTGATGTCCAGGAGGGAGACGTCCAGCTACCACTGCAGATGGGGAAAGGCCAGAAGCTTCCTGCTTACATACATGACACTCACACGTATTTGGTATGGTTTCCACCTACAATATAGAAAATGCCGTCAGACCACTTCACATAGGAAGAAAATGAAGAAGAGTCTCCTTTATGTCATCCAATATACAACCACGATACTTACAAGAACGGCCACGGCAGACTATCACAAGGAATCACATGTGCAGTTTCAACCAAAGCCAAGAACAGATCCAGCAGGGAGGGGAAAACCTGAACGTGTGATTCCAGCTTAACCGCCTAACTGATTTTGCCAGAGTGGAGCATCAGCAGAGAAAAAAGTAGCTAACTGGAGGAGGGAGGGCTGCAAAATGTTCCCGGACAGAGGAAGATATCACTGATCGAGAAATCGGGATGCTATGAATGTAGCTGAAAGTAAAAAACTCACGATTATTCCCGACTTGATTGATTTCTTCTCTGTTTCTTGGACTTTAGCTGTCATTTGGTCTTGTATGAAAGCCTGGACTGTCAGGTTTCAAACAAGACCAGTTGCATGTTTTTAGCTGCTACTAGAGATGAGCGAACGTGCTCGTAACGAGCACTGTACCGCTCGGCTCCCCTGCGCTCGCATGGGCGCAGGCAGCCGCTTCCGTCGGGTGAGGAGGACGGAAGCGGCTGCCTGCGCCCATGCGAGCGCAGGGGAGCCGAGCGGTACAGTGCTCGTTACGAGCGCATGTATCGCTCATCTCTAGCTGCTACCATTCAGGAGATATCATCTAAAGCAGCCTCCCCCTCCAGTTACCTACTTTTCACACTGCCCAAGTTGGACTCAGGTAAAACAGCTAAGGATTTTACTACTGAGGGAAAGCCATTAACATTTGATCATTTGGAGACCGACATCTCGAACCCTTGTCGATGAGCTGTTTTGGGGGTAGCTCCTGGCCCAGAAGTACCCAGCTCCGTCCAGTGTGTAATGAATGGAGCTAGTTACTGTAGTGCTGCTTCATTGAAGTGCATGGGAGGAGTGCTTGCAGTAATAACACAATGGATGGAGCCATGTAGATTGAGTCTAAAAAGCTACCTCTGCCGATCAGATACTGAGGGGATAAGAAAGTAAAATGCTGGACAACCCCTTTAAGGGTATGTTTCCATAGAGTGGACGTACTGTGGATTTTGCAGGAGAAAAATTGAAATGCAGTTGTGGATTTTAAAGGGGTTGTGCAGTGGGTAAATACTGATTACTTGTCCTAAGGATAGGTCACCAATACCAGATCAGTAGGGGGTCTGACTCCCAGCACCCCCCCCGACCAGCTGACCAGCTGCGCTTGCGCTCTCTCAGATGTGATTTATTAGCTCAACTCAAAATCAATGAATTCTGATAAGTTTCACAGGACAGGGAATGAGGACATGCCTCACCTGGGGGCTGAGGTATGACGGAGGGGGGCTATCCATCTTTGGACCTTCCTTTCTAGGTGACCTCTTCCCAACGTGAACGTCTTCTTTTGACAAGTCGGGCTGCTCACTGCCGCTCTCCCCATCCGCTTCTTCGTCGTCCGCCTCTGAGGAGCTGCTGCTCGTGCTGCTTACTGAAGGGGACTGTAAAGCAGAGACCGTGATTATGAAAGACAAGAGCCATGACAGATGCCTAGCTGCCCTGAAGAGTCATCTACCTCGTCTTTCAATGCCATGTTTTCACCACCACCATTGAGCTCACTGTGAATTCCATTCATGTTCGCCACAACATCTGCGTCATCGTAGTTGTTCAGGGGGTAGATATCAGCAAATTTTGCTGATAATGGGGCTCCGTCTTCATCATCACTCCCACTACAGACAAAAAGAAAACAGATCAAGTTGGACCACAAGTAAAGCCTTAAAGGGGTTGTGCAGTGCTACACTACTTATGACCTATCCTCATAATCGGTCATCAATATCAGATCAGCGGGGGGTCTGACTCCCGTTGCGTCCTCTTTCGGTGTTTAACGGTACGCCATCTAACTTGTAGTGGCGGTGCAGTGTAATTACAACTACTCATCCCATTCAAGTGAAGGGGACGAGCAGTTGTAGTTGCATTGCAGCGCTGCTGCGATCTACACGGTGAGCAGTAAAAAAAAAAAAGCGAGTAAAGAAGGGTGCGGTGTTATGGCCTCTGCAAACAGCTGATCGGCAGGTATCCCTGGAGTCAGACCCCCATGATCCGATATTGATGACTAGGGTATTTTCGTTCCGGCTGCCTCTCAGCAGGGGTTAACGTGCTGCGGCCGGCCTCCATTACAGTGAATGGGGACGGAGCCGCATTCACTGTAATGGGACCCTTCACTAGCCGGATCTGTGCTGCCGCTAATGTGAAAGTGCCCTTAGATCCAAAATACAACTACAGAGAATAAACCAAGTATATTAAGTTTTTTTGGGAACTATATCTTTTATTTTTTATCCCAAGTGGGAATTTTTTTTTTTTTTTTATCTTTTTCACTATAATGCACTGACGCTTAGTGTTGTATTGCACCAACAGATTATCTGACCAATATCTGTCCAATCAGACCAATAGTTGGGGTGTATAACAAAAGGTGTGTGTAATAGGCCATCTGACCAATGACTGGTCAGAAATTGGTCAGATATCGGTGTAATACAGCCCTTAGAGCGTGCCAGTTTACAGTATGTCAGTATGTGTACTAATAGCATTACAGTCTGTCAGTCTTGGGGTATTCAGTGTACTCTGGACGTGACCCTCAGACACTTCTTTTGAATGGGACTCTCAGCACTGATTGCCGCATACAAAGGGTTAAACAGATCCAAGGTACCTCTGATCTCTGCCATTAGGCTGGGTCTCTGGGTTACTGCCACTGCCCTGCTCCTAATCTAAGAGCCCACTTTGAAGGGCTGTGCAATCATTTGGACAAGCATCCTCATCCTGATGTGCCAAGTCGTTAAAGGGGTTTTCTTGGATTTACATATTGATGACCTGTCCTCGGCATAGGTAGGTCATCAATATGAGACTGGAGGGGGTCCGAATCCTGGGACCCCAGGGCATCACCTGTGAGCACAGTGGACTCCTTATAGCTTATAAAGCGCAGTGACGTAAGTTCAGTCAGTTTTCAGTGCGTTCCGTTTTGATGCATTTTTCACGCACGTGAGAACTGAAGGTTTACAAACCTCTCTTGGCAACCATCAGTGAAAAACGCATAGCACCCGGAGTGCAATGCGTTTTTCACTGAAGCCCCATTCACTTCAATGGATCCAGAAAAACACAGAATATAGAACATGCTGCGATTCTCACGAAGCGTAGAAATGATGCGTGGAAAAAAAAAAAACGCTCATGTGCACAGACCCATTGAAATGAATGGGTCAGGATTCAGTGCGGGTGCTAGGCGTTCATGTCACACATCGCACCCGCGCGCGGAAAACTTGCTTGTGTGAAAGAGGCCTAAGAGCTCACGGAGCACTGCGACCTCTTCATACAGCTGACTGGGAGGGGGTCTGACTCCCACACATCAATGTGCAAATAAAAGACAGCTGACGGCAAGTTATCTTGTGATTTCACCAAAAAAAAAAAAAAAAAATATCAATCAACCAAAACAAGTAGAACAATGTGTGTGTAAAGGGAATTATAGACACATTGTAGGTAGTGGACAAATTAAAGGGTTTGTCTTTTTACGTTTCTGAAATGGCACATGTAACACAAAGGGCCTACTGCTTATGCCAGCACGCCCGCCGAAACCTCCCCCGCTGCCCAAAGGTGCAGAAACAGGCACCTGCATCTGCACCGGGCTAAGCAATGGCCTGTGGGGACGTCTCACTTCAGTAAGTGGCATTTATCATGTAGAGAAAGTTAATACAAGGCACTGACTAATGTATTGTGATTGTCCATATTGCCTCCTTCACTGGCTGGATTCAGTTTTCCATCACATTAAACACTGCTCGTTTCCATGGTTACAGACCACCCTGCAGTCCATCAGTGGTGGTCGTGCTTGTACACTATAGGAAAAAAGTGTCAGCCTCTCTGGTGGCCAGGACCATGGGAGTGCACATAGGCTGGTGCTTTATTGTACAGTGTGCTAGCACGGCCACCACTGGTGGATTGCAGGGCGGTCTGTAACCATGGAAACGAGCAATGTATATTCTGATGGAAAAATTAATCCAGCCAGCAAAGGAAGCAATATGGACAATCACAATACATTAGTAAGTGCCTTGTATAAACTTTCTCTACATGATAAATGCCACTTGGGAAGTGAGACAACCCCTTTAAAGAAGAACTCCCACAAAAAATGTATTCCATGTCCTGCTAGAAATGTACATGATATAATCTGTAGTGAATGTCATTTTCTTACCAGTAGCTGAATTTTTGAGTTATATCTCCCTGATGCTTCTCATCTCTGTGTCATGTGACTAGGATTTAGACCCACCAACTCACACAGCACCTTATGTGTGGACAGGAAGTCTATTTCTCTATGTATTCCTATGGGAGCCTCACTTTCAGTCTCATAGGAATGAATAGAGCAGTTACTGGCTTCCTGTCCTGGGTCAGTTGGAGGTCAGGGAGTTGGTCACATGACCCAGCTACAATAAGAAGAGAGTGGAAACTCTCAATTTCAGCCTCTGATAAGAAAATGACAATCACTACAGATTATATTATGCACCTTTCTAACAGGTCAGAGAATAAAAAAATTTGCGTGAGTTCTTCTTTAAGCAGAAAGCAGACAACCCTTTAAGCAGAAGGCAGACAACCCTTTAAGGACCTATGGCATTTTATAAAAACAATGAATCATATCAGCGCCAATTACTGAACTCCCTGCTATGCTGATAATTTAAGAATCCTAAAAATGTGGGTGCAGTTCACAAAATAGCAAAATCCACGGCATTTACCACACATGCACAGTCAGAACTCACAATGTCGGTGCAGAGCCGTTGTCTGCAAGGATCAGCCTGGGGTGCTGCTGGATAGTGATGGGAGAACTGGGGCCAGACCCTGAACTGGCGGAGGACATGCTGGGCGGGTGTATCTCCGATAGATAATCTGGAGTGGCGTCGACTTGCAGTGGTAAGGGGTTTAGGTGGATATCATCTGTGATAGGTGTATCCATGATACCGCAGGTGAGGATGTGGGACAGGCTGCAGTCGTCGCAGGTGCATCTGGGAGCAGAACAGAGTACAGACAGAGAAGATCAATTATCGTTTTTGAAGGTGATAATGAAAACAGCGTCACTACGCGCTCCATAATTAGAAGCTGTAAAAACTTGCACGCATACAAATTACGAGCAGGCATAACACGACCTCCTACATTCTGCTAGCTTTCTAAGGATTTGGACGGCAAGCACAACTGCAGCAAATCTGAACTGCAGAAAAGCTACAAGAAATCTGTACTAAAAAGGCATCTATATCAGATTTTTTTTTTTGTGCGCTTGTTGGTGCGCATTTGATGCCCAGTTTCCGCAGATCTCACCCTTCCACTAAAAGATGTGAAATCCACAAAGAAAAACGTAACCACTGACATGCTGCAGATTTTGAAATTCGCACAGCAGGTCAATTTCCACATCTAAAAGTGTACATGAGACTTGTCTAATCTCGTACGCTTTGCTGGTACTGTGTTAGGCTTCATTCACACGTCCCTATGTGTTTTGTGGTCCGCAAAAAAAAAAAAAAACGGACGGCGTTCCGTATGCGGTCCGTGTTTCCGTTTTGTTTGTTTTTTGCAGATCCATTGTAACAATGCCTATCCTTGTTAGCCAAACGGACAAGAATAGGACATGATATATTTTTTTTTTGCGGGAACGGAAACGGAATGCATATGGAGTACCTTCTGTTTTTTTTTTTTTGTGGACCCATTGAAATGAATGGTTCCGCATACGGTCCGCAAAAAAAAAACGGAACGGACACGGAAACAAAATACGGTCGTGTGAATGAAGCCTTACGCTGTGGAAAAGCCGCATGTAGTCTGCATTGTGTGTAGACACCCTAAGGCCCCATTCACATGGCCGTAGTATTGCGGGTCCGCAATAATAATACGGGGATCGCCCGAGCGCTGCGGAACACACGCCGGGCGGCCCCATTAAAAGTGCCTACACTTGTCCGCACGCATGGACAAGTATAGGACATGCTTCATATGGAGCCGCAGCACGGAACTAGCCATAGAGGTGAACGGGGCCGCAACTATTCCGCAATATGGTCGTGTGAATGGGGCCTAAGGCCACAAGCAGCATAAATGCTGCAAATTCTCTGCAGTGGTATTACGTTACAGTACCAGCCAAGTGCTATTACACATTGCGCCACATGATCGGGAACTGCATGGAAAACCATGTGCTTCACAGGTAAAAGCCGTCCGCCTGAAAACCCACTGCAGAACCACGGCAAGTGCGGTTTTGCTATGCATTTATTGGCCACACAGCACACTACCGCACCGCGCCTGCAGCACGTTCTAGCACCCTTAGGCCTCATGCACATGGCCATTGTTCGGCCGTTCCATGGGGACCACAATTTGCAGTCCCCAATGCGCGGGCAACATCCGTGCAGCGGCCAGGGCGGATCAAGATCCATTCAACTTGAATGCGTCCGTGATCTGTCCGCACTGCAAAAATATAGAACATGCTCTATATATTTTTTTTTTAGCGGTACGGAGACACAGACAGAAACACCACGGAAGCACCACGGGCTTCCGATCTGTGCCTCCATTCCGCACTGCACCGCATATCGCAGATCCGTGATGCAGGGTGCACACAGCCGATGCCTGTGTATTGCGGACCCGCAATATGGTCGCAGTCGTGTGCCTGAGCCCTTGAGTACCCCCGACGCGGTTCATCTCCTCTTCAAGCTGAACGAATTTTTATAACCCAATATTTGCCCCTTCCCAACTGCAGCAGCAGGGGGGACATTGCTGGGTTTATACAGGAGGGCCACCACAACCCTGTCACCCGCTGCAGACAGCGACCACACACACACACACATTTGTAGGAAACACCTATACACAGGTGAGCTTGGCTGAGGTAGAAGTCCTGTGGAAATGCAGACGCAGTAAGAAAGTCTTGTATTTTGGAGCCACAATGAAATTAAGCGGTCAGCACTAGAGTTTGAGCGAACGTGCTCGTAACGAGCACTGTAGCGCTCGGATCCCCTGCGCTCGCATGCCGCAGGCATCCGGATCCGTCCTCACCTGACTAAGTCAATGGGAGCGGATCCGTTTGGTATGACACACGAGTGTGTCATACCAAACGGATCCGTCCCCACTGACTTGCGGTGGGGTGAGGAGGACGGAACCGGATGGCTGCGGCCATGCGAGCACAGGGGATCCGAGCGCTACAGTGCTCGTTACGAGCACGTTCGCTCAACTCTAGTCAGCACCCTTTAATAGTGATCTACTGCCAGCCAGAGTATGCCACCAGCAATGTATACCTTTTACTGTGGCTGACACTGTTAGGATATGCTCCCACGTGGCAGATAAGCTGCAGATTTTTCCTCCAAAACCGCAGCATATTACAGCACCAGCAAAGTGGATGAGAATTTAGCGAATATCTGCAGCATAAATGGACCTGCTGCGTGAACTTAGATCTGCAGCGTGTCCATTTATCAGGCAAGTTTCACCTTCTGCCATGCATATCTGTACACTGCACATGTAGATCTCCGAGGTAAATCATCCCCTGATCGGACGCTAGTCTATAGTAATCCAGCGGACAGGTCTAAGAGCAATATTCTCACCTCCTCCTGTAGTTGCAGTTCGGACAGTCGGACATGCACATCCGCGTTGACAACATGTGCCTCATTTTGTCGGCAAAGTTGTTTTCTCCAGTTAACGCCTTCTTATTGTTTAACTGAGGAAGAGACATAAAAACAGGCATGCAATAATTATATCCATCACTAAACTCTATGAACGTGAAAAAAAAAAAAGAGCCCCGGGTTAGTGCTCTACAGCAGGTGCCCAAAAGTCACGGCAAAACGGCAGCTTTACCACAGCGACCTCAAAGATACATCACCCGATACATCATCACGACTGGAATTCTTTCTATAGGCGCAGAAAACTTTCTCCATTCCAGTTGTGGTAGTGCTGCAATTTTACTGCAACTCACAGTCAGCAGTGTCAGGGTTCTCCAGGCTTTAAATATTGATGACCTATTCTCAGCATAGGTCATCAATATCGGACCGGCAGGGTCCGACACCCAGCAACCCCGCCTATCAGCCGTATGAAGAGAAGGTGCATGCAGTGCAAGTGTGCAGTCTCCCTTCCTGCTCATCATAGACACAGCACGCGCACACCTTCCCTTCATACAGCTGATCGGCATGGGAGCAGAGTGTCAAACCCCGCCTATCTGATATTGGTGACCTATTTCGAGGTGAACCCCTTTAACCACCTGTTTTACCCGAGTCCAGCTCGGGCAGTGTGAAAAGTAGCTAACTGTAGGGGGGAGGGCTGCTTTAGATGCTGATATCTCCTGAATGGTAGCAGCTAGAAACATGCAATTGGTCTTGTCTGAAAGCTGACAGCTTTCGTACAAGACCAAAATGACAGCTATAGTCAAGCAACAGAGGAGAAATCATTGTTAGAAATCAAGTCAGGAATAAATTGCGGGTTAAATCTGTTATTACTTTCATTTTCAGCCACATTCACAGCATCCCGATTTCTATCAGTGATATCTTCCTCTGTCCTGAAGATATGGCTGTCATTCTGGTATTGTCTGAAAGCTTGGAATGTCTGCTTTCAAACAGTTGCATGTTTTTAGCTTCTACCATTCAGGAGGTAGCAGCATCTAAAGCAGCCCTCCCCCCTCCAGTTATGTACTTTTGCCACTGCTGGAGTGCCACTCTGGCAAAAACAGGGGGTTAAAGAGAACAGGGACTGACGCAAATCAAGTAAAGACACTTGAACGGAAAGCAGTCCGCTTGTCTTTGTGATAGAATCTGCCCTCAGTCCCCTTCCACTCTGCTCATGTTGCTCCTGAGGTGCCTCTGGTCCCTTTTCCAGGCTTGCGTCGTATGAAAGTTACCTTTTCGAGTCAAGAAGGCAGGCGCTCCCGCTCCTTGAAGCCAAGTATTCCTTGGTTCCTCATCACACAGATCACCACCCTCCTCTCCGGAAATCTCGCACAGGTGCTGCTCTGTTTGCATTTTCAACGTATGACCAGTCACGTTTGGCGTATACAGCTCCTGGCTTCAAGATGCACGCTCTGCACAGCGGGAGGAACTGCCTCTGAAAAGTCGCCGGCACATTGCAGGAGCACAGAGGGCTGGGAGCGAGCTCTGGCGCTGTGCAGCGCATGCACATTTAAGCCAGGATCTGTGCACTGAATAGGAAATGCACACGCGGCAAAAATGTGACTGGGGCACAGGCATCTGTTCAGAGGCAAGGGGATGACGTCTTCCCTGTGACGGGGGAGGGTCTAATCAAGCAGGGGGTTCGGTTCGGGCAGTAAATGCTGCGACTTCAAGGAGGAAAGGGCCGGCCGCCTTCACTTGAAAAGCCAATATGGTGCGAGTGAGGATTAAAGCTGATTTTAGCACATTCGCAAGTTGGAAAAAAGGGGACAGGAGGCACAAAAATGAGCAGACAGGATCCCTTTAAGGGAAAGGAGAACAGTATTAAAGATTTCTATTTCGACTGGTTTATGGACATGACAATGACATGAAGGCATGGGACAATGGAGAAACAGACATGCCAAGCACACGTACTAATTAATAGCAGCCTGCCTACACAGAAATATATAAAGATGATGATGATATATGTTCCTGGCACTGATAATGGGATGAGGTCCAGCAGTAATCTAGCAGGCTGGACAATCCCCAGGAGCCACCTCACCAATACACCCATTTGAGTCTCACCCAAAAATGACGGTAAATGCCAAATTAGCTCTGACTTTTTGCCAAGGGAGTTGTGCAGTGTCAGATATCGATGAGCTATCCTAAGGTCATCAATATCAGATCAGCGCCAGTGGCTGGGGTGCTCATGCGAGCGCTGCGTCCTCTTAATGTTTACCTGCAGAGGTCATCCAGTGCAATTAGAGCTTCCATGTCAACTCAAGTGAGGATAGGTGTTCAATATCTGACACTGCACCGCACCTTTAACATATTTGTGAAACCAAAGAAACTAAAAAAAAAAAAATATATGCTTAAAGGGTCATTACAACTATGGTCAATTAAAGGGGTTGTCAGGGATTAGAAAAAGTGTGGCTGCTCTCAACCAAAAAACAGGGCCACCATTGTCCACAGGGTGTGGTGTATGGCCAGCTCTCTAATCATCCCCCCGCCTTGATTTGGTGGCCACCAGTGAAGTGAGACAGGAGATGACTATTTTGCAGAAAGGTGGGACACAAACCTCATCAAAAATGTTGTGGTATATGCCAAGGTCTATAATGGGAAAAATCCTTCAAAGGGGTTGTCTCATGATGGACAATGGGGGCATATCGCTAGGATACGCCCCCACTGTCTTATAGGCGCAATCCCACGGCTGGGACCCGCACCTATATCCAGAACGGAGCCACGAAAGTAAAGGAGGGCACACCGCGCATGCGCAACAACTGCTCTCCATTCATTTTCTATGGGGCCAGCAAAAATAGCTGAGCACTGGCTCAGCCATTTCCGTCGGCCCCATAGAAATGAATAGGAGCGGGGGCCGCGCATGCACGGTAACGCTCCATTCACTTCTATGGGAGCCAGCTTGGTGTTGGTCGGACCGAGTTCTCCAGCCACTACCTTGCGGGGGCTCCATTTTGGATATAGCGATGGGACCTGATCTATAAGACAACGGGGGGCATATTCTAGAGATATGTTCCCCATTGTCCATCAGATCCGGACTGCTAATGGCTACGTCCAGCAGGTTCCTTAGATCCGCATTGCACACAGGACCATTATACACTATATAAGACATGAGGGGTTTCTATTCAATTTGAAACCGTCTCTATTTTTGGACACCATGAGCAGCACTGTAGATTATGCAATTCTTGGATCGGCAAAGAGAAACCTGATGCACCAGAGAATATTGCTGTGTGAATGGAAACTTACTGGGAGGTCAGCATCTAGTCTAGTCAATACTAGGCCAAGCATTGGAACCTACCACCGATCACCATAAATTGAAACCATTTATCGCGTGACAAGGCCCTGTAAAGAGGTGGTATAGAGTAGACAGACCAGTCAGTGTCTCGAAATGGTGATAAATGATCAAGATTAAAGGTGGATTTACAGCGGGCCCAATATCTGAACAAACATTCCTACGAACGCTCGTTCTCCATAATAGGGCCAGCCTAAAGGTGCCGCAGCATCACATGGACTGATCATTCATCGGTAAGTGATTGGGAATGCGGACACCTCAAATCATTCCGAGAAGGAGCAGATCATGTGGTCTTATACTGGTGGAGGAGATCGCTGCATGTAAATACAGCTCTTCACCTCCACTTAATAGAAGCCCACTTGCGGCGAAGGGCGCTTCCCTTCCCTGCGCTAAATGCAGCCTTAAAGGGGGTATTCATCTAGACAATGGGGGCATAATATCGCTAGGATATGCCCCATTGTCTGATAGGTGCAGGTCCCACCGCTTGACCCGCACCTTTATTCGAGATCAGAGGTCCGGCCACCACAGGCGCAGCTCCCCGCTGCTCCAATAGAAATGAATCAGAGCGCACTGCACATGCGTGGCCACCGCTCCCATTCATTTCTATGTAGCCGACGCAAATAGCCGAGCCAGCGCTCGGCTATTTTCGCGGCCCCATAGAAATGAATGGAGGGCGGCTGCTCATGCGCAGTGCGCCCTCCTTCACTTTTGGAGCTCTGTTCTCGATATAGGTGCAGGTCCCAGAGATCGGATCCGCACCTATCAAACCATGGGGGCATATCCTAGCGATATGACTCCATTGTCTGAGATGGGAATGACCCTTTAAGGATTTGAGCAATTTAAGGGCCAGGTTGTGTCTAGACAACTGGGTCAAAGCACCTCCTAAATGACAGGTCTTGTAATTTGGGATCCTGCTAGGGAATGATGGTAAACTTCCAAAATCAGTCCAAGTAAGATAACCAGTGAACCGAGTCAAAGTGCCCAGGGATCACTAATGTGTGTGGGAAGCGATGGCTGGCCTGTGGTCTGACCACGTGTAGAAAGAAGAATCCGTACACAGGGCAGGACAGTTTCCACCATTTGATGCTAAGCGAGTATCATGCACATGTCCCATTGATTAGAAAAATGACCTGTGCATGATAATCGCGGACAATCCGCACTGCCACTGTCCCATCCAGTGTGTAGTTGTGACTTTCCAAGGCCAATGTTGTCCGACCCCGACAACTGCTGATCAGCTAGTGGCGCAAGCACTGGGGCAGGAAATGCCCGTGTGCCGCCAATTGATTCGCTCATCTCTACACAGGACGGGACACCTTCGGAGGTCTTGTGGAGCCCATACTTGGACAGGTCAGAGCTCTTCGGGTGGCACAAGATGGATCTACGCAATCTAAGGCTTTAATGTTATGGCTGATCACTGTGAATACTAGAGTTCTCGCACCTACATTCAGAAAATTACAGGAAACCAGTCACACTGAAAATAAGGGCCAATCCGCAGGAATGGTATAGAGCAGGAGGAGCTAAGCAGATTGCTTTACATTTTTATGGGTATAAACATGTATTTTATTAAGTAAAACTTCTTGTCATTCTATGTTTAAAGGGGTTGGCCACTTTCTGGTTATTGTTGACCAATGTGTCTGTAAGATAATTATAAAACACTTACTAATATAGTCTTTGTTGCAATTCTGCATCATTTGCTGGATTTTATGAGGTACACAACCTCTTTTGTGCTGTCCACACAGAGGTCTTGTCCATAAAATGGCTGCTGATGGAGGGTCATGTGACCAGGCAAATCACCTCCATGTGATGTCTCCTTCATTCACACACACCGCACCTGCACTAAACTCCAAACAGAACAAGTACAGATGGCAGGGCAATGGAGGAGACATCACATGGAGGGCATTTGCCTGGTCACATGACCCTCCATCAGCAGCCATTTTATGGACAAGACCTCTGTGTGGACAGCACAAAAAAAGGTTGTGTACCTTATAAAATGCAGCAAATGATGCAGAATTTCAACAAAGGCTATATTAGTAAGTTCCATATAATCATCTTATATACACTTTGGTCAACAATAACCATAAAGTGGACAACCCCTTTAAGAGTCCAACAGGCGGTACTACTCAGTGACTGCAGGGCTGTGGAGTCGGTAAGCCAAAGCCCCGACTCCAACTCCTCAATTTTCCGACTCCCTCATACATGGCGCATGTTTAAAGAAGAACTGCCGCAAAAATTTTTATTCTCTGACCTGTTAGAAAGGTACATGATATAATCTGTAGTGATTGTCGTTTTCTTATCAGTGACTGTTTCTGTGAGTAAAAACCTCTTTTCTTATTGTAGCTGGGTCATGTGACCAACTCCCTGACCTCCAACTGACCCAGGACAGAAAGCCAGTAACTGCTCTATTCATTCCTATGGGAGCCTCACTTTCAGTCTCATAGGAATACATAGAGAATTAGACTTCCTGTCCACACAAGTCTGTGTGTGAGTTGGTGGGTCTAATTCCTGGTCACATGACACAGATAAGAAACTTCAGGATGATAGAAGTCAAAAATTCAGACACTGGTAAGAAAATGACATTCACTACAGATTATATCATGTACATTTCTAGCAGGACATGGAATAACATTTTTGTCGGGAGTTCTTGTTTAAGTGATAACATTAAACAAACTTTGCATAAATCAATAGTACAGATAAGCCATGACAAAAAAAGTTTGTAATAAATGTTTTACTAGATATCTTTACTCTGAACTTCCAGTATCAGGCTTCTCTGGGTACAGCTCACTAAGGGCCTGATGTATGAAAACTGTCTAGGTCTGAGACTCTTTGTTGCCCATAGCAACCAATTAGAGCTCTCCTTTCATTTCTCCAGAGCACTATATGAAATGAAAGGGGAGCTCTAATTGGTTTCTATTAGCAACAAAGAAACTTCTACACCTAGACAGTTTTCATACATAAGGCCGAGGTTTTACATCAGAGGAAAAGCAAACTAAAAACAAAGCATACAGAGAGAAGATGCACTGGACAAGTGATTTATGAACAGTTTATTGAAAGTTTAGATATACTAAGAAGTACTTGCCTTAAAGGGGTTTTCTTAGCACATTGATTCACTGGCTGACAGGCAGTTTGCACTTACTCTGTCTCCTCAGGCTGTGGGTGGGTCTCCAGCAGTTATAAGCATATATTAACTTAGGCTACTTTCACACTAGCCTTTTCTTTTTCTGGTATTGAGTTCCGTCATAGGGGCTCAATACTGGAAAAAAAAACGTTTCCGTTTTGTCCCTATTCATTGTCAATGGGGACAAAACTGAACTGAAGACAACGGAATGCTCCTGAAAGCATTCCGTTCCGTCTCCAGAACGGAGAACAAACCACAACATGCTGCGGTTTGCTCTCCGTCCTGGGCATCCGCACCAAGACGGATCCGTCATGACCCCCAATGCAAGTCAATGGGGACGGATCCGTTCAGTATAACACACTCAGTAAACGGATCCGTCCTCCATTGACTTTCAATGGAGATCATGACGGATCCGTTCCAGCGATGTTTAAACATAATACAGATGTAGTGTGTGAATTTGTAGGCTAATGCGAACGCATTTATATGCTAATGCTATGCATTGTACACTAATGCGTACGAATAGCGTACTTTTACTGCGAGTGAAAGGAGTGAAAGAGGAGAAGCGCTGCTACATCTGTACAACCGGATCCGTTCATTACAGATCCACAAGGTTGTATTATCACTACGGATCCGGCGGGCCCCTTCACCAGCCGGATCCGTAGTAAACTCAAGTGTGAATGGGGCCTTACTCTGACAGACCAGGGGATTGTGAACTCTATCACAATTACCAGTAAAGCTTCTCAGCCCTCAAAACACTTGGACCTTTTGCTTACTGCAGGTAATCACTCAGAGCCCATCATTCTTCACTGTTCTCAGCCAATCAGATAACTGTTTTTCTGGTCTGCAGGTTACCATAGAAACCTGTGTACAGTGAGAGACCTGCTGAACTGTCTACTGACCAGTGTATTCAGAAAATGTCTTAACTCTCCCTTTATGTTGAAAGCTAATCTTTGTAACTAGTGAGAAAACCCCTTTAATCCTGTTTTCTCTAGTAGATCTGAGATGAGTGCAGCCATTCCTTCCCTGTGCCTTTTTCCTCTGATCTGTAGAAGAGGAGTTTCACTTCTGAGCATCTACCTAAAGGGCAGCACACAGTCATCTCAACTGAAAGCCTAGATCCTTAGTTCAGGAATAGAACAGACATTTATAGGACATTCATCATTTTCTGAAATTCTTATAAAAATATATTTAGCACATACTGCATTGAACTAAATGTACCAATTTATTATATATTTCAGGAGTCGGTCCATTTTATACCGGCTCTAACTCCGACTCCACCAAAACAGACATCGACTCCAACTCCACAGCCCTGAGTGACTGACACCCTCCCTGTATAACTGCATACGGAAGGAGCCGTCAGTCACTGATCAGAAAGCCCACTGGACTACGAAGCATAGAAGGAGGGGGGATACAAATGAATTAAATAAAATTACCATGATTCTTTTCCTACAAACCTACATATCAACCTGCTCAGCTCCCCCTGAAAACTAAAATATTACTTTATTATAAATATATTCCCAAATACCTTTCATTAGTTATAATAGCTTTTTTTTTTATCTAAGAAGCAATCATTAGGAGAAATAAAATGGCCGCCGTCCTATTAGTACACAAAAACCTGTCCTAATCACACAGGAAGAGGTAAAGGGCTGCCTCAACCTCCTCTCTGCTCTGCTTGTCAGGGATTATGATGCTGAATACAGCTGATAAGATCTCTCATGAGGAGACAAAGTACAGAGGATGGACAGGACAGACTGTGGTAATGAACATTGCATACAAGAGCTGCTGCTCATTACCCCTACCTCCTCTCTGTACTTCATGTCTCCTCATGAACTCCATTCCTACAGAGATCCAGCTGAAGATCTTATCAGCTGTATTCAGGATCATAATCCCTGACAAGCAGAGCAGAGAGGAGGATGAGGCAGCTCTTTACCTCAGTGTTGTGAAGTAACTTGTCCTGCTGTGTGATTAGGACAGGTTCTGTGTGTACTAGTAGGACGGCGGCCATTTTATTTCTCCTAATGATTGCTCCCTAGACAAAATGAGCCATTATAATTAATGAAAGGTATTTGGGAATATATTTATAATAAAGTAATATTTAAGTATTTTGATTTTCTTAATTCCCAGAGAACCCCTTTAAAATCAAGCCTCCTGTCAACAATACACAGCAGCAATGGCCACTCAACCTGAATGCTAAGCCACACAGCAGGCCTCACTGGCTTATGAAATTTACATTTTTATTACTTTTCTTGACTATTGCCAAACATAAATCTGAGGCAAGCAGTACAGCGACACGGCCATCCACCCGATCAAACCAAAAAGATAACGGAGCAGTGGAAAGAACAGATTATCTTTTTTTTTTTTTCTCAAAATAGGATTTTGCTTCATGAAAAGTAAAATCCAAAGCAGAGTGAAAGCAATGGAGGCATCTTACTTGTTCTTCAATAAACATCCTTTGCTTATAGTATTCCCAATCTTCTTTTAGCATCCTGTGTTTGGACTGCAAAGCCATCTAAAATGAAGTTTAGACCAGAATAAACATGCTTTCTGTAGACTCTCACCGAGCTCTGCCGAGGTAGAATCACTGACTATGGTGCGATTTTTAGGCAAATGCAATAGGAAAATTGGGCATTAGGCCAGATCATGGTTAAAGGGGTTCTCTGGGAATTAAGAAAATGAAAATACTTAAATATTACTTCATTATAAATATATTCCCAAATACCTGACATTAGTTATAATGGCTCGTTTTGTCTGGGGAGCAATCATTAGGAGAAATAAAATGTCTGCCGTCCTGTTAGTACACACAGAACCTGTCCTTATCACACAGGAGGACAAGTTACTTCACATCACTGAGGTAAAGAGCTGCCTCGTCCTCATCTCTGCTCGTCAGGGATTATGATCCTGAATACAGATAAGATCTTTAGCTGAATCTCTGTAGGAATGGAGTCCATGAGGAGACATGAAATGCAGAGAGGATGGACAGGACAGACTGTGGTAATGGAGACTGCATACAAATGGTGTTGCTCATTAGCCACCCGCCTCTCATGTCTCCTCATCATCTCCATTCCCACAGAGATTCACCTGTATTTAAAATCATAATCCCTGACAAGCAGAGAGGAGGATAAGGCAGCTCTTTACCTCAGTGTTGTGAAGTAACTTGTCCTCCTGTGTGATTAGGACAGGTTTTGTGTGTACTGATAGGACGGCAACCATTTTATTTCTCCTAATGATTGCCCCCTAAACAAAAGGAGTCATTATAACTAATGAGAGGTATGTGGGAATATATTTACTATAAAATATTTAGGTATTTTCATTTTTTTAATTCCTGGAGAACCCCTTTAATTCTGTGATAATTGGCAAATGACTGCAGTCTATTTGACTAAATATTTGCATGAAATTACAAAGAAGCTCTGCACTGTGCCATTCCTCTGCTATTCCTCCTGGAAACTGGATGTTACCATTCACCTTGTCAATAGGGTGTGTCCTTACACAGGCTGTCCCTTTTCAAACCGGATTCAATCTGCGTAGATACAGACCCTAATGACAAGGGGAATGGCAGCACCCGATAGTCAATCTATTCTACATTCCCAGGTGGAATGACAGAGGCAGTAGTGTGTGGGAAGAATCAAACCATGGAAAGGCGGGCTACAGGAAACGCCTCCATGTTCTGGATGGTGAACGCCGTTGAGTTATTAAATGGGTCCCACATGGGGTGCATCCTTGTGTGGTCTATTTTTCACAAGGACCAATTCATCTGAATGAGTCTAGCTCAGGGATGGTCAACCTGAGGCTCTCCAGCTGTTGCAAAACTACAACTCCCATCATGCCATCAGCCTACAGCAGGGCATGGTGGGAGATGTAGTTTTACAACAGCTGGAGAGCCGCAGGTTGGCCATGCCTGGTCTAGCTGGAAAAACTGACCAAGATAGGACATGCTTTGATTTACTCGGCGTGGCGGAAAATCAATCATGTGAGGACACCCATTTAAAATAAAATGGGTCAGTGTTTAGTTCGGGGGCTGTGAGTCTCCAACTTGAACACCAGAGATATAAGTGTCAGTTCGGACATGGCAGCTTCTGCACTACAAATCCACAGCACAATACATGGATGGAGTTTCTGAAAACCCATCCACATGTGCACGTAAAAACCACCATGGTTATCCTTCATGGGTGCTAGGTGATGGATAGTGCCATGTAGATGACAGACAGTAGCTGCAGATTATTCAGCAGAACCCAGAAGAGGTGACAAAAGTTATATAAAAGTTAAGATCTTCTTTAAATGTCACCCTATGACTAAGCAGCTCCTACTCACCTCCTGTCAGATATCACTATTAATTTGGAGAAATGCTGCTTATATCAAACACCTTAAAGGGAGTCTGTCACCAGGGACCTCCCTATCAAACCAAGGGCATAGACAGATAGCTTTGGGTCCTCTGAGTACATTTTTTTTTTTTTCCGTTCGAGCCTTGTCCTAATATGCATATGAGCCACTTGGTGCAACAAGGACATCACCCTTGCTCTTGATGCAGCGCCAGTCCCCTCCCCGTTGACAGGACCCGGCAGATGCAAGGTAATCTCACCTGGCCCCGTGTTCTCGCGTATGCCTGTAGCTTTGCTTTACATGGCCGAAATCACCCGTATATGCATGCACCAATGACACTATGTAAAGCTCTGACAAAGCCAAAAACCACCATTATGCGCATGTGCAGTACCGGTGATGAATCAGGGCAGTGTCTATATGCAAAGCTACGGCGCATGCACAAGAAAACAGGTATATTCCAGAGATTTTTATGTTTTTTTATCTATACTAAATCATAAAAAAAAAAAA
Organism: Rhinella marina; assembly: GCA_900303285.1. Lineage (NCBI taxonomy): Eukaryota > Metazoa > Chordata > Amphibia > Anura > Bufonidae > Rhinella > Rhinella marina. The sequence goes on from ONZH01015950.1 coordinate 19,917, forward strand.
AAAAAATCCCAACCACTTCGTTTGGACATACAGGTAGACACAGCAGAGACTATGGATGTCAATGAGGAGCACAACATTGGATCATGCCTGACACAAATCTGTGGGTAATCCATGGACAGAACGATGGGCTGGCTTACCTGCTCATCCACATAGTTGTCGATTCTCTTTTGACACTCCAGCCACTCTTCAGCGATCTGACCCATCTCTTGCTCCAGCTGAAGGTACCTTTGTAATAAGGTACTGTACATGTCCTCGCTGTACGAGTCGTGCGATGTTGTCCCCAGCCTGCGGCACAAACCAAGAGTCTGAGTATGAGTGACCGCTCTTTAGCTCTCACGATTTTGAGACTATGCTGTTAAATAACACTGCGGATGCAACTTAACAATACTAACAACCACCTACATTTATACCTAAAGAAACTGCATACACCGTGCCCTAGAACACGAACCATTTACAAAAAAGCGCTCTGATAACATCACTGAGGCGGGGGTTGTTCCAAACGTCTTGGAGAACAAGCCACTATTTTTTCTGCATCCCAGGCCCTATGTTTTCATGCATAGTTGAGACACTTTTGGCCAGACAGGTCTTAAAGAGGACCTTTCACCACTCCTGACATGCCTGTTTTAATATCTTCATGTATTCCCCATGTAATAACAATTCTGGAACATCTATTCTTATGTCTGTATGTTGTGCCATTCCTTTATTATTTCTACTAGAAGTTATGAATGAATTGCTATTTGCCTTCAGTAAAGGAACAGAGGGGAGGTAACCAGTTGGGGGTGTGTCCCTGCACAGACTGACTCTAGCCAATCAGTGCTGCCATGTTCAGACTGTGCAGGGACACACCCCCCAACTGGTTACCTCCCCTCTGTTCCTTTACTGAAGGCAAATAGCAATTCATTCCTAACTTATAGTGCAAATAATAAAGGAATGGCAGAACATACAGACATAAGAATAGATGTTCCAGAATTGTTATTACATGGGGAATGCATGAAGCTATTAAAACAGGCATGTCAGGAGTGGTGAAAGGTCCTCTTTAACAGATGGGTGTACCTGGGACCCATTGGTTTCTTCCAGTACTTAGCTGACAGACATGATGGACGTCTCAGCATTTTAAAGGAAAGTAAGCATGCTGTGTCTTCCATCTGCTACACCAAATTTCCTTGGAAGACCACTAGATCTACGGTCCTCAATGTTGCCCATTTCCTGGTGCTTCTTCAGAAGAGAGATGCTTGTCCAAAGTATCAAATTTATTCTGCAGCAGGACAACGACCCCAAACATACAGCCATTGTCATTAAGAACTGTCTAAGACTACTTTCACACCGCCAGTGTGAAACTCCGGCATGGCCGTTCTGGCAGACAAGTGGAGAATCGGCAGGACACAAACTGCAGCATGCATCGGTTTGAGTCTGGCCGTGTCTCCGCTTACGGATCTCCTTCGGACCCCACTATACATAACGAGGCCGGCGGTTGTTGCCTTCGTATCAGGCAGGCAATTCTCTGACAGAACTAAAACCAGAGGTGTGGAAGTAGCCTTAGGGGTAAAGAAGGAGTCCTAGAAGTGATATGGCACCACAGAACCCTGATCTCATCACCATTGAGTCTGTCCAGGATTACATGTAGAGACAAAAGGATCTGAGCAAGCCTACAGAAGATCTGTGGTTCTTCAAGACGTTTGCAACGACCTCTCTGACGAGTTCCTTGAAAAAAATGTGTGTAAGTGTACCTAGAAGGACTGAAGCTGAAGGCAAAGAGTGGTCACACCAAATACGGATTGGACTTAGATTTCAAATTTTGTTAATTGATAAAAAGAACTATTAACACTTCTATTTTGGACAGCATTCTTACTTTGCAGCCAGTTAACAGAAATGAGCAACATTTAAAGGGGTTCCCAGGTTTGTACCATCTCTACTTGTTAGAAGAGTCCCTTGACAAGAAGCTGATCAGAAAGTGTCCCCCCTGCTGGGACCCGATTAGCTTCAATCTGTGTGGAAATCTAGCAGTAAAGCCAGCCATACATTAGAGGAGGCCCCATATACATTACATGGATAGGGGTTGGCCTAGTTGACTCGAATGGGCCTGAGCTGCAATACCAAGCGCTGCCACTATATCACGTGCGACGCTGTCCTTGGAAAGCTGTTGGGATCCTGCATTGACCACCAGAGCTCTGCTGAGAGCAGCTGATCGGCAGGGATGCCCGGACTCTGACCCCCGCTGATGTGATAATGATGACCTATACTGAGGATTTCATCATTAACTTTTCCAGGAAAAGCCCTTTATGCAATTACACAGTAGTCATTCAAATCAAAGGGCTGTCTGTGTTCTGCAGGACAGGACAGGTCCTACACAGCAAGGGATGTTCTATCTGCTCTCCAATCTGCCCCTGAGAGGAAGATACTGAACAGGGAGAAACCCTGTATTAGCCCTGAACCATCTTAAAGAGGACCTTTCACCTCTCCTGACATGCCTGCTTTAATAGCTCCATGTAATAACAATTCTGGATCATCTATTCTTATTTCTGTATGTTGTGCCATTCCTTTATTATTTGCACTAGAAGTTATGAATGAATTGCTATTTGTCTTCAGTAAGGGAACAGAGGGGAGGTAACCAGTTGGGGGTGTGTACCTGCACAGTCTCATTCTATCCAATCAGTGCTGCCATGTTCAGACTGTGCAGGGACACACCCCCAACTTGTTACCTCCCCTCTGTTCCCTTACTGAAGACAAATAGCAATTCATTCATAACTTCTAGTGAAAATAATAAAGGAATGGTACAACATAGAGACATAAGAATAGATGATCCAGAATTGTTATTACATGGAGCTATTAAAGCAGGCATGTCAGGAGTGGTGAAAGGTCCTCTTTAATAGGATATATAAAGATGGAATTTCTAGCCAGAACCCCCTTTTAATGCTTTAATTTCTCCATGGTAATGCTACAAGAAATGCAACACTTTCACCATTGATAACCGTTGTCTGCGTGGGTTCCCAGGAATTGTCAGAGAACCTTCCTTACAGGTATTTCCAAGGCGATATACTATAGAACAATTCTTGTAAAGGCGGCCATACAATTTTAATACCTGACGGACGACAGCTCTCTCCCCCAACTCCCCCATACATGAACACTGATCTGTCTCAACATGTATGTGTATTATGTGGGGAGAGTGGAGAAAGCCACTGTCAGACACTTTTAGTGGCAGCTTAGAAGGATCAGGGAAAATACTTATTTTGCTGAACCTTTGAACCTTTGAACCTTCCCCCCCCCCCCCCCCCCATCCCCCTTCATCAGACCATTAAAGAGAGGAAATGACCCTCTCCTCCTAGATCTTTATGCCATAATAGAACATATGGAAAGCAGCTGCCGAAAGTGGAAAACCCCATTAGGGTCCATTCACACGTCCTGTTTTTCTTTCCTGATCCAATCCACAAATCATGCGGATAGGGTGCGGATCCATTCATTTCAATAAGTCCTGAAAAAATGCAGACAGCGCTCCGTATACTGTCCGCATCCGTTGTTCCGTTCTGTTCCGTTATGCGGATCCGCAAATAAGATAGAGCTTGTCCTACTTTTGTCCGCATGTGCGGTCCGTGGTCCCATTATAGTCAATGGGTCCGCAAAAAATGCAGATGATATGCGGAATGCATCAATATGTCATCCGCAATTGCGGATCCGTTTCCAGGAAGTAGAAAAAAAAACCCTACCAACATATATTCCGCCTTCCTTTTTTTTTTTCGGAAAAACGGAACGGATGTGGATGGACAATTGGTAAAAACCGAGGGTTTATGCGGAAACACGGATCTGAAAAAAAACGGACCGAAAATCTGGAAAAGAAAAATACAGACGTGTGAATGGGGCCTTAAGAGAACACTTATAGGCATTATCCTAGAAAAAGATAAATGACCTATTATCACATCAGTGGGGGTCCAAGTCCTGACACCCCCACCGGTCAGCTGATTCAGGAAACCGCAGTTGTCACCGGGGCTAACCAAGCACAGCGTTATACGTTGTATAATGGCTGTGGTTAGTTGTGCAGCTCAGCGCCATTGAACTTGAATAGGGTTGAGCTGCAACTAGGCCACGTGACCAACGTACGGTGACTTCCTAGGGCAGTGACAAGGCCGCCGTGTTCACTGTGTGCCTGGCCTCTTCTAACAGCTGATGGGAGGGGGTCCCGGGTGGCGGCCCCTCACAGATATGATATTCATAGCCTATACTGAGGATAGATCATCAATATCTTTTCCAGGATAACCCCTTTAACCAAACAATTAAGGGTAAGAGTAAGCAGGAGACCTTTCCTCAGTGTGCCTGAAATAATCTTATAGGGAACGCACTGCAGAGGGAGGAGGCTCCTGCTGCGGCCATGTGTCTTACAGCCAGACAAAGGACAGTGAGGAGAAGGAGGGGGGACTGGCTGATTTACTGGGACACGGATTTCTCTATATATATTCCTCATTTGTAAGTGTAAAAATAAAATAAGGAAGAAAGGAGATTCATAGGGGCAGATTGGAGATATTTTTCTATATTTTTCTTTTTTTTTTTGTATACTTTCTGTGTTTAGTGTTCCTTTAAACGGCAAGACTCATTTCGAAGATCATTAAATGCACAGACCAGTGCCCTGTGCATCAAGCAGTACCCAAAAAATATCCGGATCATCAGTTTTCAGCGCTGAAGGCACATTACCTTAGCTGTGAAACCAGCGCCGGTAAGCTGTTTTGGAGTAACGGTTCAGAAAATACCAAGTTTTCAAAGAGATGCTTATTGTGCAGTTCCCACGTCACCTGGAATTTCTTCAAATGTTCATTTTCCTGCAGTTCAGAAAATACAAAAAACAGGAAACCTGCAATTTAAACTCTCAAAAGACATTGCCTGCCACCATAGGCACACCGTATTCACAGCACACAGCATGGAGAGTCATTTTGTTCCTACCAAAGTGATGAGGAAGGTGCCGATTGTGCATGCCGCCTGACAGAGGGCGCTGTATTCTTCTAGGAGGAGGGAGATGAATTGGTGAGCTTGAGGAGGTTTGTTTGGGGTCACCTTAAAGCCCAGTGACAAGTGCTTGAGGAGACGGACTTTCATCTCCAGGACGTACTCGCGTGCTTGCTGCTCTAAGCGTTGATACAACTGGTAAGGGTCCCTTTCACATAACCTGCAAATATCAAGGAGAGAGGAGTCATAAGGGTAAGTATTCGGCTAAAGAGTTAGTGTAGCACATAGGGGAAAGAAGAATCCAAATCCCCGATTCCTTGAGGGAACAGAGACTGATAAAGTGATTATAAACTATACCGAAGTATAGGGGTTGTGCCAGTTTTTCCTGTGGATAGAGGATAACCGATTCACTAGCTGGGACCCACATTGGTTCCAACTGTGGTCCCATTCCCCTGCTGTGATGGAGTGGCAGGTTTCAGTATTTTTTTTTTACCAGCGTTTTTTGTGCTTATACAGAAACATACGAGGAAATAACAAAAAAAAGTGCATGCTGCTTTTTGATTGTCACAAACATACTGGGGACCATTAAAGGGGTTATTCCAGTACCTACAACAGCCCCACATGTGGCTGGCCCCTCTCAGGTAATATACTTACCTCTGCTGCTGCTTCTCTCTGTATAAGGATGAAAACATCCGGTGTCGAAGGGGAGCAGCCAATGTCAGGCGGGGACGAGCCTCCCTAGTGTCACCCGCGATGCTAGGAAGGCTCATCCCCGTCACCGCCTGCCATTGGCTTCCCCCCAACACCAGATGTTTTCATCCGTGCACAGGGAGAAGCAGCAGCGGTGGTGCAGGGACCAGGAGTGGCGCGGGGTAAGTATATTACCTGTGAGGGGCCCAGAGTAAGGGGGGGGGGCTGTTGTAGGTACTGGATAACCCCCTTTAAGCAAAAACTAGTGTTCCCATACGCCAGTCTTGATCCCCCTTTGCTGGAGTAAGATGATCCTAATTCATTAAGGGACAGATGCCTATTAATAAATTACTCACATCTCCAGCACTTTGTGCCAGAAACTAAAGTCTACGACAGAAAAGTGGTGAGAAGGTGGAACAATGTGCAAATTATGGTGAGTGGCATAACCGTTAATAAATGTCCGCCCTCTGTGTACATCGATTTTTCAATAATTTGGAATAGACTTTAGAGGGAATGTGACATTGTTTAAAGAAGAACTCCTGCAAAAAAAATTTATTCTCTGACCTGTTAGAAAGGTGCATGATGTAATCTGTAGTGAATGCAATCTTCTCATCAGAGACTGTATTTGTGAGTTATCCCCTCTCTTCTAATTGTAGCTGTGTCATGTGACCAACTCCCTGACCTCCAACTGACCCAGGACAGGAAGCCAGTTACTTCTCTATTCATTCCTATGAGACTCAGAGTGAGGCTCCCATAGGAATGCATAGAGAAATAAACTTCCTGTCCACACATAAGATGCTGCGTTATCTGGCGAGTCTGATTGCTGGTCACATGACACAGATGAGAAACATCAGGGAGATATAACTCACAAATACAGACACTGGTAAGAAAATGACATTCACTACAGATTACATAATGCACCTTCCTAACAGGTCAGAGAATAAAATTTTTCGTGGGAGTTCTTTAAACCATGTTTTATGTTTAACATTTTTAATGCATTTTTGTGATTTTTATTTTTAATTTTCCATGTTATTATCTATATTTAAACTAATTCCATAAAATCCTGCAGTTTTTGCACTGCACCACTTCTTGGTCTGTACAGATCACTTTACAGCAGTTATCTGCTTAGCTCTCATTTTAATCCTGCCTGTAATGATATCACCTCTGTGTATAGATAAGACAGGATCCACCATTCACAATAGGTGATAGTCAGAGCTTCTCTATTCTTTCCTTGTACAATGATCTCTGCACAAGTCACACATTATGCCTAGAACGCTATCCCACAGAAGTCAATGAGGTCCCCTCCTGTCCATTGTATCTATGGCCCATATTATCTAAGGGAAAGACCTCTACTATTTCATATACATTTGCAGTACGCAAGGTTAGGACTGAAGCCTCACTTCTTTCTTTTCTCCAACATAAAGACCTGATCACCTTCGAGGAATTCTGTGTTACATCTCATGTAAACCGCAGGCTCCTCCTCCTTGTACATTTACCTATCTACCAAGTCTTTCATTCCGTCCTTCTCCGGCACCAGTGACTGGTCCTGGTCATCCGCCAATGGCGTTCCCCGCTTGACGGTATATGCAACGAATCATGTACCGTACATCTGACCAGTAATTTTGCAGCTGCTGGGATTCCCGTTCAGTCTCTGCTGAAATTTCCCTAAAATTAAAGGAGAAAAAAAATTTTTTTTACAAAGCTCGTATAAGCGTCACCATGTATTACAATGTAAATGGGAAGGACCAGAGTCCTTCGGGCAAACAGACGCACTTGCCACAATGAAAAGCTATGCAGCACCTCAAAAAATACTAAGTCACTGTTCACACTGAAGGGAATAATACTGCAGCACAGGGCTATTTTTCCCGCTAAAACAATGAAAACTTTTTGGCGTCGATGCCCCACCACAATTCCAGCGACCTCCGTGTGGTGTCTGCCTCTAGCTCTTCATTTCGCAGTCTAGCAGTTTAACGCAGCGACCGTGCCAAGAAGGGACACGTTCCATCTCGGCAAGATGTCCGCCAGCAGTTTAGCGCCATCCGGAGGCGCTAAGAAGCAAGCTTGCCCGAGGCATTCAAAGTGAACAACCGCAGCAGAAACAGCGACAGATTACACTCCGCATTATCACCCACGACAAGTTTCATTGTGTGAACAGGCCCTTATGCATCAATGTCAGACCCCTGCTCTATCAATTGTGTCATATCCTGCATGGCCTTGTTTCTTTAGAAGCAGAAACCACAATGCGAGTGTGAACATAGCCTAAAGCTTTATGGTGCCTTTCTGAAGCGCAATGGTTGCCATATTATCAATAGCGTATCGGGGTGGTACAAGAACGGAGAGGTTTTTGGCAAACCCCCACTTTACCAGACCTGTAAACGGAAGTGCTCCTTCTCCTCTTGGCCTGAGATGCTCCTCTGGGCTTTCTTTTGGTCAACATCCACTTAGACATTGCCGCAGCCAATCACTGTCCACGTCAATGACTGGCTCCTCTTATATCATGACAAGAGGATCTGGTCACCACCATGGCCAGTGATTGGATGCAGCAATGTCAAACCCGATGTCTACAGTGAGGAAGCCCATCGCAGGCCAAGAGGAGAAGGAGTGGGGAGCCAGCACCAAGTAAGCTTCCCTTTACATGTCGGGCCAAGCGAGGGGGGGAGGGGGAGGGGGTTTGCCAAAATCCCCTCCATTCTTGAACAAACCCTTTAATGTCTTCGGCTATTGTAACTCTAAGCCAGCCATTCACTGTAGATAGCATCACCGAACACTAGCTTGGAACAGCTATTCCTCATGACACCTAACATGTAGCCGAGTATGCATGTGTTTTCAATGGGGAGAGGAATAAACCCTGCCAGGCACCTATCATGGTGGTTTACCTCACGTGATAAGGGGGTTTCCAGGGCCTTAAGTGCTGATGATCCCATCCTCATGTTAGGTTATTAATATTTGATGAGCAGCTGAATGGCCAAACGCTGTCCTTTTGAAGTCAGGCACCATGGGAGTCATTTATTAAAGACGACCTTTCATGGGTTCAGTCATAGGTAAGTAAGGACACCGTTTTGCGGAGAGCGTCACAGCCAGGGAGGAAACCTAGTGCTGTCCAATCACAGCAGAGAGCGTCACAGCCAGGGAGAAGGAGACGCCCATTGAGAATCCCTGGCGTCTCCTACTACCAGTTCAGATGCTATGCATTAGCATAGCGCGCAGCTGAACTTTACAGGGGCGCAACGGGCGAACAGAGCGGCGCCTTTCAAAAAAACGAACACCTACATCCCCATTACTTGCCCTACAAAACAGTGCCCTTACTTACCTATGCCTGGACCCATGAAAGGTCCTCTTTAAAGAAGAACTCCAGCAAAAAATTTTATTCTCTGACCTATTAGAAAGGTGCATGATATAATCTGTAGTGATTGTCATTTTCTTATCAGAGGCTGAAATTGAGACTTTCCACTCTCTTCTAATTGTAGCTGGGTCATGTGACCAACTCCCTGACCTCCAACTGACCCAGGACAGGAAGCCAGTAACTGCTCTATTCATTCCTATGAGACTGAAAGTGAGGCTCCCATAGGAATACATAGAAAATTAGACTTCCTGTCCACACAAGTCTCTGTGTGAGATGGTGGGTCTAATTCCTAGTCACATGACACAGATGAGAAACATCAGGGAGATATAAGTCACAAATACAGACACAGATAAGAAACTTCAGGATGATATAACTCAAAAATTCAGACACTGGTAAGAAAATGACATTCACTACAGATTATATCATGTACATTTCTAGCAGGACATGGAATAAAAATTTTTTTGTGGGAGTTCTTCTTTAAGCTGAAATATGCCTACATTCTACATCTGCGACTTCGCCCTGCTCACTCCAGGTCTAAGTAACTGGGAGTGGCATGGGCCAGCAGGGCCCTCTCATTTACCATTTTCTACGCCTGAAACAGGCTTGGAAGCTGTCTAACATTAAGAACTGGCGCAGCATTCGACGACGTTATGAAGAGGCTGGCGCCTATTCATATCTTTGGCGGAACCACTGCCAGCTTAGGGGTTATTAAGACCGGTGTCGAAAATGCCGGTCTTAATAAGTGTGCCTCCGTGTCCCTAAAGCTACAAGAGAACAGACTTCACTGGACCGCACACAGAGGACGACCCCTTTCGTTCTAGCAGTGCCCGCCTCTCGAGTGACAAGTTATGCTGTTTGCAGACACGCACAACATTTCAAGATGTATTAGTGTCTTCCAGGTAGAAGAATGCCAGCGATTCCATATACCCCACAGGTTAAAAGCAGCGTCCTCCTACTTCACTGCAGTGCCATCAATGAAAGCGCCACCGCCTCATTATCAGGGATTATAGATCTATTACTGACTATGCACAATGCAGGGAGTGACCGGATAATTCCCAGGATGGCTCATAATACTGGAAATTCTCTGGTCTCACCGATGATGTGCCTTACCTGCGCTCATTACACGCTTCACAACTGCACGACATTTCAGGAGGTGCAGAGTTATTAAGGGCCACAGTGGGTGCAACAGTCTGAGCTCCGACTAACATTCGCCCTCCGCCGACAGAGTCCTGCTTTGAACCGCTATTGCCTGGTGGCATGTGCAAAAGGAAATCTTGACTCTAAAAGAAAAAAAAAAAAAGATTGCAATAAAGATTGGCATTTCAGATGGCAGTGCATACAAAATCAACTTCATATCCCATAGAAGTCAATGGTGCTAGATTCCTATTTTTTATTTTTTTTTAAAGGGCATCTGTCAGCAGGTTTGTCCCTATGACACTGGCTGACCTGTTACATGTGTTCATCGCCAACCAGAAACCTGTAGGTAGATCAGACAATAAGGTGCCGCAGACTTACCACTAAGGATTGGTCTGGTGTGGGGTGGATATCCTCGCTTTCTACCGTCCGCCGGCAGTCCGAGCATACCCATAAGGGAAGGTGCATCTTGGCATTGGATTTTGGAGATGTGGAAAGTGCTAGTTTGCTTGAATTTTTTGTGCCGCACTCTGAGAGCGTAAGGTCCTTTCGTTCACTCCTGCAGAGGAGGCAATGTTCACCCGTGGTGTAAGGCGCCCTCTGACCCAGGCCAAATGTAAATGGTGCCTAAAAATTAAAAAAATATATATATTAAATCATTATTTGGTAACCAATTATATAATACTAGCGCCTCGGACACCTCTGTGTCCCCTGCCAATAAAAATGTTAATTCTAAATAACAATATAAAGCTGCTAAGAATGTTATATATGTGCTGAGATATTTATATGTTTATAACTCTGTGAATTTCACAGGTTTCAGAGTCTTTCCCATTGACTTTCATTGAATTCAATGAGAAAAAGTTCCAGTAGGCGGTCAAAAGAAAAATGAGCTGGCAAAGAATTTCAGCACCCATGGCACTAGAGCTGCTTTGAAACTACAACTCTCAGCATGCACACTTACTGGAATGTTCTTATAAATCCCATAGAAGTGAATGGAGGATACTGAGAGTTTTAGAACAGCTGGAGTGCCGGCCATTTCTGACCCAGTTCCAGATGCATTAATTCATGGGCTCCTCAGCTTTACGTAGGATCTATACCACGAGAACCTGGATTTTATGAAGACTGATACAGTGCTCAGCATGATGACATGTAGGCTACTCTTCTGTCCGCTAAAAAGGGGAGCAAGGGGTTAGAGGGGCAGCGATGGCAAAAAAAAACAGTTTAAGGGTATGTCCACGTATTTTGCAGTAGAATAACCCACCATGGATCTGCTACAAAATCCACTGCGGATTTTGCGGCAGATTTGTCACAGATGAATGCCTTAAAGGGGTATTCCCATCTTAGACAATGGGGGCATACCACCAGGACCCGCACCTATCAGACAGTGGGGACATATCCTAGTGATATGTCCCCATTGTATATGATGGGACAAACCCTTTAAGGCTATGTTTATAACTGTTGGGAGGCTCCATCCCAGTCTGGAAAAATAGCAGGGCACGCTTCCAGTCAACGGGGTCCATCAAGTGCCACTGAGGTCCATGAATCCATCACCAAGTCAACGGGGATAGCAAATAATGGCACTTGGATTTCTACTGCCAGCGGATCTGTCCTAGGCCTGACCCTAGTCCTGCTGTAGGGCTCCTCTCATCACACAGCATCCTATGATAGCACATCTACCAGAGGAACGGGAAGATCCAAAGGGAGCAGGATGGAGTCCGGAATAGTCTCCCCATCGTCCCCCGAGAACTGGTTGGGAATTCTGCAGATTTTGAGCGGATACATGAGGCAGAAGGGGACACCGACTTGCCAAATAACCTTGTTTATCCACACACTGAACAGGTGAAACAACCGGGAAGTTCGTCTCCATGTGACCTTGCAGCGTACCTCGGATCGACAGATTTATTGTACACAGAAGATATGTGCCGCCTGCCGCCTGGACGGGATTTCTCCACCGCGCTGCTGGGAAGAAGCCGTCACCTCCGTGCAGAGCACAACATAAAAGCGCCATCAATCACAGGTTTTAATTGCTGTGGTGCAGAGCTTCAGGCCGCACATCCCGATCAGTCACAACAGGCAGGCGAGCGCTGCTTCCCGTTTGTTAGGATGTATGTCAAAGACATTATTGCCGCCATCCTGGAGAAAGCCAAGAAATCTATCCTCTTAGTTACAGGCCACCGAGGTGCGATCAGTGAGGGCCCGGACCCGGGGCCCCCACACTAACCATGGTCTGAAAGGGTTGAGCTCACACAGCCTTGCCCCCCAGTGCCGACAAATGGAGGCACAATTTTGTGATACAATTATGGTGCCATACACCCATTTTACTGCCCGTGTGGCCTTCCCATTGGGCAGCTTAGCCCCATTAAAAGGGTTCTGTCCTCTGAGACATTGGTGGCATATCACTAGTATATGGGACCCGCACCCATCTCCAGTACTCTACTATTTTTTATAGTCCTGTAAAAATGAATGCGCGGCTGCTCTCCACTCACTTCGGGGGTTGCATTCTGGAGGTACAGGACCTAGTGATATACAATTTAGCAATGTCTAGCTGTTTTGATATCCTAGCGATATGCCACCCATGTCTCCGATGAGACACCCCCTTTAAAGGGAGTCTGTCACCTCACAGGCCCCTATAAAGTACAAAAACAGCCCCATAGCACATGTTATAATAAAAGCAATGTTACCTTTGGCTCTTTCTTGGGAGCTGCAGAACTGCCAAAAACGTACTTTAATTGATATGCAAATGAAGTCTCGGAAGTGCCCGGAGGCGGGGTTCACCGGCTTTGAGCCCGGGCTCCTGTCCTTTTTTAAATATATTCCCCGCCCCAGCAACTGCCTGCGCCCGCCCTGCACGTCATTGGGGTCCTCCTTCTTAGCCAGCAAGATCCCACGCCTGCGCAGTCTCTCGCCGGGACTGCGCATGCGCCTGTCCAACGCATGTTCCTCTTCTTCCTGCGCTTGTCTGGTCCGCCCCTTGGATAGAATTTCGCGCCATTGGACAGGCGCATCCAAGGGGCGGACCAGACAAGCGCAGGAAGAAGAGGAACATGCGTTGGACAGGCGCATGCGCAGTCCCGGCGAGAGACTGCGCAGGCGTGGGATCTTGCTGGCTAAGAAGGAGGACCCCAATGACGTGCAGGGCGGGCGCAGGCAGTTGCTGGGGCGGGGAATATATTTAAAAAAGGACAGGAGCCCGGGCTCAAAGCCGGTGAACCCCGCCTCCGGGCACTTCCGAGACTTCATTTGCATATCAATTAAAGTACGTTTTTGGCAGTTCTGCAGCTCCCAAGAAAGAGCCAAAGGTAACATTGCTTTTATTATAACATGTGCTATGGGGCTGTTTTTGTACTTTATAGGGGCCTGTGAGGTGAGACTCCCTTTAAGTGAAAGCTGTGGGGCAATAGCACAGGGAAGACAGCAGCGAAGGGTCCCTATTTATACAGCCAATGGGCGAGGCACGTAGAGACCCCATACTGAGAACGTAAGCAGGCTTTAAAACCTGCAAAAACAAAGGACTAAGGACAAGTATTCTCTGTCTGTCACAGTACCCAGAATGTAATACATTACTATGAGTAGACAGAGGTGCGCCCAGAGGTCCAGGGAGGCACGCCCATTAATTATACATATGGAAAAGGTCACCACATAGAGACTATAGAAAACAAGAGAAAACCCTCATACGACTGCCTAATAACGGCACTTACACCACTATGGGCTATGCATGGACTACGACAGTCCCTTAAAAACCAAGCCGTCTTCCTCTGCACAGTGGGCGGCTCTGGACGACCCGTCTACTGAGTTCAGTTTGTGTTACCGCCAGGTCTGTGGAAGTGATATAAGGCCGCATTATTTGGGATACGTTCCCATAGAAATCTACTGTACAACGGTGCTCCTCCAATCACTGCATGTTTTATTACAGGAGTATTCTCCAACGGGGGCGTGACAACAGGAGCTGCAGTCCGGTCCCTATATCATAGCAGGCTTTTCAGGGCCTGGCACACAAGAGCCTGACAAGGAGGAGAAGTACGGGTTTTAAAAAATAAATAAAAAAGAGATTCAGTTTTCTTGTATGTACATTTTTTTTTTAAATTAGATGATATATTAATCTCTCTCATCTACACTCTGCAGAAATTGAGTAAATGTCAATTCTCCTGGGGTGCAGATGTTAACACTGCCAACATCTCAATATATTTACATCTCCTTCTCACATGAGTGGTGAAAGCCAGTAAAACTCTGCAGAAAATCCCTCTGGATAGATCATCAGCATCTGATCGGCGGGGGTCCGACACCCGGGGCCCCCGCCGATCAGCTGTTTGAGAAGGCAACGGCGCTGCAGGAGCGCCGCAGCCTTCTCTGTGTTTACCACAGGCCCAGTGATGTCACGACTACTATCACTGTCCTGGGCGGGGCTAAACTCTGTTCACTTGAATGGAGCTTAGCCCCGCCCAGGCCAGTGATAGTAGTCGTGACGTCACTGGCCTGTGGTAAACACAGAGAAGGCCGCGGCGCTCCTGCCTTCTCAAACAGCTGATCGGCGGGGGTCCCGGGTGTCAGACCGCCGCCGATCAGAGGCTGATGATCTATCCAGAGGATAGATCATCAGTTTTATAGAATTGCAGAACCCCTTTAAAAAATAAAAAAAATAAAAAAAACTAACACCAAAATATTAAAAGTTTAAATCACCCCTTTCAAATTTTACATATAAAGAAGTATAAAAAAGTAAACGTATTCGGTATCGCTGCATACAAAAAAGTCAGAACTATAAAAAAAAATAATCTATGCGGTGAACACCATAACATAAAAAAATATTAAAAAACATGTGATTCGCCTTTTTTTGTCACCTTATCCCCCTTAAAAAAAAAAAAAAAAATAGGATAGGACTGTTCTATTATGGGCCAGACGTTCCATAAAATGCGGAATGCACACTGCATTTTGGGCATTTTAGTTTTCTTTTGCCTGGTACCAAATGGTATCGAGTATCTCAATACTCTTACATGGTATTATTTAGTATTGCGACAACCCTACATGTAATATGCATGGATTTTGCAGCGAGAATTTCCACATAATTTTGGGACATAATATTCTAGGTGTGCCTGCAATCTTAAATAGGAGCAGTCACCCCTCCTGACACGTCTACTTCAGTAACTAGTCGCATTCTCCACGTAATAACCATTCAGAAGCACCTTTTCGTGTAACTGTGTTATGTTGCTCCTCTGTTATTCCTTCTAGAAGTTTATGAAGGGATTGTCATCTGGGTGTTAGCAGTTGGGGGTGTGCCCCTTGTATAGGGTCAACAGCAGCACTGATTGGGTAGTGTCAGACTGGGAAGGGCCAACCCTGCCACTTTTACATTTATTCATAAACTTCTAGCAGGAGTAATAGAGTTATAGCACAGCATACAGTTGTAAGAATAAAAGCACCAGAATTGTTAGGACATGCAGTATACAATCATTAGCCAATTTAAAGGGGTTCTCCGAGCTATAAATATTGATGATCTATCCTCAGGATAGGTCATCAATATCAGATCTGTGGGGGTCCGACACCCGGCACCCCTGCCGATCAGCTGTTTGAAGAGGAGGCACGCGCCGTATCAGCGCTGCCTCCTCTTTACTGTTTACATGCTGGCCGACACGGGGGTAGTGGTGAGTAGGTGTAATTACACCTAAATGCCCTATTCATTTCAATGGGAAGGCAAGTCTATGGAAGTGATTCTTCCCATAGAAATTAATGGGGCGGTTAGATGTAATTACAACTACTCACCACTACCCCTGTTATGGCCAGCATGTAAACAGTGAAGAGGAGGCAGCGCTGATACGGCGCGCTCCTCCTCTTCAAACAGCTGATCGGTGGGGGTGCAGGGTGTCGGACCCCTGCCGATCTAATATTGATGACCTATCCTGAGGAAAGCTCATCAATATATATAACTCGGAGAACCCCTTTAAGGGTATGACTTAGTGATTTGGTAACCAATAAAAAGGTCTCACAGCTTTCCGGTCACGCCCCCTATCCTCTAGTGCTCATCATATAAAAATCATATATTCTACATCTCTTCCATTTTGAAACGGGGTGGTCTGAAGGAGACCTAATGAATAATAGATGGACCAAGACCACATAGTAAAGAAGGAAGTCCAGGATAAAGCAGGAGGTCAAAAAGACCAAAATCTCCTAAAAGGTCAATTAAAATGTTAAAAAAAAAAAAAAAAAATGCAAATTTGTAAATTAAAATTAAATTATAAATAAAGCTTTAATTGAAGACAATACTTCACATACAGCCTCTTACCTGTGGGACGCCCGTGAAATCGGAACTGAGTGGTCCATCTGTGAAAGGGGTACCGTTTAATGCAATCTGGAAAAAAAACAGAAGAAACCTATTACATGGAGAACGTATTTCGTGTGTGTATTAAAAAAAAAAAAAAAAAAAAAAAAAAACACAAACGTGTTGAAAAATGCCCAGCATGCAAGAATCCACCAAACAAAAAAGGATTTTTTATTTTTTTTTTACGATATTTCAAACCCCCTGTGAGACCACCAGGGCCGCAAATCATACAAAATAACAGACGCATTCTCACTACATAGAACGGCTTTGTTCACATTTCCGTTTTACACGGACACCACACATACCCATTGACTCCAATGCTTGTTCACACGTCAGTGGGGGGAAAAAAATAAAATTCAGAGATATGCACTAATTCAGTCCGTGATGCGTACCAGGCGCACCCATTACAGTCTGTGGGTTCGTGAAAAACCACTGACAAGACACGGAGGGCATCCAAGTTCTGTCAGTGTTTCACAGACCAGTGGTAGGAGGCGCTCTGGAAACTCATTTTCAGCTGAGCGGCGTCCGTTGAATACAGATGACACGCGGAGGGCAAAAAAAGCGGACACTCGGACCAAACGCGGATCCTTTATGGACAGATTTTCAGCGGACGTCAAAAGATGTGAGGAAAACAAAAGCATCTACAGAAATAAATATATATATTGTTAAGAAAAACTCACTGCATGATCAAAAATAATGCAAAAATGCAGCCTAATGCCTCATTCACACGTCAGTGTTTGGTCAGCGATTTCCATCAGTGATTTTGAGCCAACAGGGGCAGATCTTTCCCTTATATCCTATTTCTGTGGAGGCTCCAATCCAGGTATTGGCTCACAATCACTGATGGAAATCCACTGACCAAAACACGGACGTGTGAATAAGGCTTTAGGCCCGGGCTATATTTCTGCTGTTTTGAGAGATAACAGGGCTGCAATAGAGATGCATGGGGTCTCTACAACACCTCCATACCCCTACGATTTCATATGGAGGCAGATGTAGAAGCTAGGGGGAGACTCTCCGTACATAAGGCACCCAATATACTCCGTACAGCCGCACATGTAGGCAATGCGGAGCCGTACAAACACCCGTCCAGTGTGCACAGGCCTTGAAGGGGTTAACCCATGACTAATGTAAAAAGTGAAAATCAGACATTATATAGGACATGATAATACCTTTCTAACAAAGCTAGAACCAGGCCCTGTACCTCACATGGATCCAGAGATCTCCACATTCATTGCTCTGCTAGATTTATATCAAGCTGACAGCTCAGGAGGCGTGTCCCAGCTCTCCCATCACAGCTCCGGAGGCGTGTCTCAGCTTCCCCATCACAGCTCCGGAGGCGTGTCTCAGCTCTCCCCATCACAGCTCAGGAGGCGTGTCTCAGCTCTCCCCATCACAGCTCCGGAGGCGTGTCAGCTCAGCTCTCAGCTCTCCCATCACAGCTCGGAGGCGTGTCTCAGCTCTCCCCATCACAGCTCAGGAGGCGTGTCTCAGCTCTCCCATCACAGCTCAGGAGGCGTGTCTCAGCTCTCCCCATCACAGCTCCGGAGGCGTGTCTCAGCTCTCCCCATCACAGCTCCGGAGGCGTGTCTCAGCTCTCCCCATCACAGCTCCGGAGGCAGTGTCTCAGCTCTCCCCATCACAGCTCGGAGCGTGTCTCAGCTCTCCCCATCACAGCTCCGGTTCCAACCCCCCCAGGGCTCCGGAGGCGTGTCTCAGCTCTCCCCATCACAGCTCAGGAGGCGTGTCTCAGCTCTCCCCATCACAGCTCAGGAGGCGTGTCTCAGCTCTCCCCATCACAGCTCAGGAGGCGTGTCTCAGCTCTCCCCATCACAGCTCAGGAGGCGTGTCTCAGCTATCCCCATTCACAGCTCAGGAGGCCGTGTCTCAGCTCTCCCATCACAGCTCAGGGGAGTGTCTCTTCTGCTGAAGCTCAGGCCTTTGCCTGCCCTCCTATTCCTTGTGTCATACAAGGAGGGCGGGCAAAGGCTGGGAGGAGTAACCATAAAGAAGGCAGAGCAGCCTGGGCTCCTACACACTGAACCCCACCCCTGGGCACTTGCGAGTGCTCATTTGCATATGAATTAAACAGCGTTTTTCCTGCTTGTGGAAGTCTAAAGAAAATAACAAGGTACCATTACAGTCATGTGTTGGTGTGGCTACAGAGTCATGTAAGCGCTGTGTATGGTCACATACTGGTGACAGATCCCCTTTAACAATGGTCTTTACTATATCACAAGCCTTCTCCATGCCACACATTAGCTGCCACATAGACTTTTCATGCCATGTGTGGCACCTATCCTCCTCCATCTGACCTTAGGCCCACGACTAGCACAAGCCAATTAGAGATAAAATGTGGCACGCTAATGACGAGGAAAGGGCACCAATAAAGGCTGGCACCTTCAGCCCTGCCAGAGACGCATACAAAGCAGCTCTCGACAAAACCAGCCGCTCGAGTCAAATATTAATAATTCTGCATCCTGTTACCAGGCTGCGAAAGCCTAAAAATAGTCAGAAGAAGAACGCCGAGACCAGTGACGACGCTGCGCACAGCAGCCATGTTGTGACCTCCGAGGAGGCCAGGTGTCCACGGGGTTCAGTTTTCTGTTTAACCACAGACACAAACAAGGCTCAGACACAACATAAAACCCAACGTAATACTTCTACCCAGTCACCTGCACTGTACGATCCGACGTTACAAGTTACTCAAATCCTCGTAAAACACATCTTGGGCCAGTTTCAGACGAGCGCGTTCATTCCGGGGAACATGTTTTGTGAGGAAGTGTTCTTTCCCTGCCTGAACTCCGCTCCTGGACCTCACAGCATTATAATGATTTGTAATGCTGTGTGTTCCTGGCCGACATCTGTTCTAACAGATGGTACAGACATAATGCTGTCAGACATTTTGACCAGAGGACAGACAGAAGGGGCTGATCATTGGACTGAGGGAAGCAGGAGGGTCGTTTGAACAAACTGTCCGACACTAGCCTTAGGAGGTGTTGGGAGCAGTGGTTATGTGAGTGCGCACACCCATGGCGAACAGGCTCCGGATGGCCCAGACGACTAGTACAGAAGGTTGTTTGATCGTCTGACAATCACAAGCAACTCCCAATTTCATTGTCCACCATGAGGCCCCTTCATTACACCCCTGTCTCTGCTTTGGAGGAACACACTGCCGCCCCAAGTGCTCCGTCCTCTGTATAGTGGTCATGCTGGGGTACTGCAGTTCAGAGCGCTTCCGGTTCCGTTTTTCGTGTTGGCTCCTCCAGTTTAGGCAGCTGCTTAGAACAGCTGACTGGTGGGGGTCACGGGTGTCAGAATAGTTCGTTGTCTAAAACCTGGACAACCCCTTTAAATGTTTGACACAAGTAAAACTCGCCATGTGAACACGTCCCAATGGTTTTGTTACCACAGGTTCTTGTCTGATAAGTGCACGCCTTCATCTTCTCACCAAGAAGCAGCTGAAATCCTTGGTGCCTACAGTATCATGGCGAGTTACTATGATAACGGCATCACCCCTCTGAGGGGGAACGCTCCCATGACGCTACGGTTAAAGCAATCTTTACACGCAACGTGAAGTTTCCTGCAGATAGGCACATTTGCATTTTTATCGGGTAGCTAAGGTCTGGTATGACATGGCACACAATTTCTATGGCTCCATAAGCCGCTCTATTCATGTACCGAGCTGGACACAGCCGACCGGGCACTGGGTAATCTGGATGTCATCTAATGAGGTAACCAAAAAGTTCTTCAGTTATAATACGGAGCTGCATTCACCATTCCTCAGGCTGCAGAGGGGAAATCATCCAGCATTCATTGATGGCTTCAAGTCTGTACAGTTTTTTTTTCATGCCGATCACTTTCCGAGCGCCTTCGGGGTCCAGCACAGTACACATGGAGCGCACCCGAAAAATAACACGGAGCTGTCCTCACCTGGTGTACACCAGAGTAGTTCCTTAGTTTGGACACCAGGTGTATAGCGCCACCTGCTGTTTGCTCTTATTACTTTGATCTGCTCACTGAGATGGAAGCACATGCTCAGTTCCATCCTTCAACTGCCACTTGCTGCAGCAGACAGGACACACCCTCTCAGTAAAGACACGCCCCCTGAGCGGTGAGGGAGAGCATGACACGCCCCCTGAGCTGCAGCAGGTCGGGACACTCCCCTTGAGCTGCCAGCTTGATATAAATCTAGCAGAGCAATGAATGTGGAGATCTCTAGATCCATGTGAGGTCCAGGGCTGGTTCTAGCTTTGGGTCCGGTACTGTGGCACACGGAGTCCTACGGCGCTCCACAGAAATCTATGCTGCAAGTATACTCAAGCTGGCTATATATTAGATCAGGGATGCCAACCTGCGGCCCTCCAGCTGTTGCAAAACTACAACTCCTAGCATGCCTGGACAGACTACAGCAGGGCATGCTGGGAGTTGTAGTTTTACAACAGCTGGAAGGCCGCAGGTTGGGCTTCACTGTATTAGATGAACGGTGGTCAAACCCGGTGGGTATGGTTGACCATCTATGGAGCGTGTCCGAATCTCTCCAGGCAGTAGATGATCGGGCATGTTGGGTTTTATCATGCCTGAACCTTTTCTTCTCAAGAGACGAGCTGCCTCCTAAGGTGGGATAACTATATGAATTCCAGGCAAGTACAACAGGCACCTTGAGGTGCTCGGGGTGCTACATGGGGCTGGAAATATCAGCTCTGAATGATCAAGGTCCAGGTCCAACCTGTGGCTCAGCTGGCCGGGCATGCTGGGAGCTGTAGTTTTGCAACCCCCAACCCTTCATGTACCATTTATGACACTTGTGTCTCCTGCGGGTCCCGGGTTGTGACTGCTACCTCTACCAACGCTCCCTCCTGCAAAATCTGCAAGACCCCCATCCTAAAAAACAACACACACTGGAGGAGCTGCACACAAAGAGGCGGCAGCCTCACCTCACATAGCATGAGGTCACCGCGGACCCCTCGGGACGTGACGACAGGTCCGGCCAGCCATTATCATGTAAATGAGGCAGGCAGCGCTTCCGTCTGTCCCTGTACACAACCCTGCTTCCTGCTGCAGATTTACAAAGGGCCGGCATGGGAAAAAAGACACTCCACAGCTGTCACGTGCAGAGTGCGGCTCAATGGAAGAGACCGCCCAGAAAAGCGGAGTCACTCGTCACCTTGAAAGCAGAGAGATTCAGCAGGGAGAAGTCAGATGCCGGCTACACATGAAGGCCAGTGACACGTCCCAGGATGCAGCAGCAGCAACCCTAAAGGAGAACCCCCAGCCATAAACACCATATTTTGTTACATGATAGCGATCATTTTTCCAGGCCACTCTAATACAATAACCTCTCCCAATACCAGTATCAGTTGCCCAATGCAATTAATTCATCTGACAATTAACCACTTTAAAGGGTATTCCCATCGTAGACATTGGGGGTATATCACTAGTATAAGCCCCCAACATCTGATAGGTACAGGTTCCACCTCTGGGACTCGCACCTATAGTTAGAACGGAGCCGCAAATTGACACTAGCTAATCAGAGTCTGCCAGGGACACACCCTCAACTGGACCTTTAGGCCTCATGCACACAACCATGTCCGTTTTGAGTCACGCAAAAAATATGCTAACCTATTCATTTCAATGGGGCTGCAAAAGATGTGATCAGTACACCACGTGCTGTCCGTATCCGTAGTTCCGTTCCACGGCCCCACCAAAAAAAGATAGAGTATGTGTCCTATTCTTGTCCGGAATTGTGCACAAGACTAGGCATTTTGATCACAGGGCTGTCCTTGTGCGGTCCGTATTTTGCCGATATCAGTGTTTTGTGTATCTGTAATCTGCGGACCAAAAACCACATATGGTTTTGTGAGTGTACCCTTATTGACGACTGCTGGAAATACATTCACAAACTTCTAGAAGGAATCAGAGAGGAAGGGCAGATGCTCCAGAATTGTATTACATGGGGAATACAAGCAGTAACTAACACAGACCTGTCAGGAGAAGGGACCACACATTACATCTTCCTGCTGCAGCCAGACGTTACATGTCGGCCAATATGAAATTATAATACACCCTATAAACACTGCTTTTTACAGTGCTCCGTCCCAATGAAGTGAATGGGATGGCGGAGCGGTAATTACACTGCCCCACGTGACGCGAGCAGGTAAACAGTGAAGAGAACAGTGCTCACGAGAGCGCTGCAGCGGGGATCCCGGGAGTCAGACAACCGTCAATCTGATATTGATGACTAAAGCCTCATTCATGCGTCAGTGTTCCACGGACATCTGCCATACGCGTTCTCCACACACAGCACACGTCCCCATTCATTTTTAATGTGTGTATTCAGACAACAGTGTTTGAGCGCAGTCCTTGTTTTTAGCACGGATGCATGCTCTATTTTGTCTGTGTTCATGGATCTATCACGTCCATTATAGTCCATGGGTCCGTGAAAACCGCGGATGCCATCCGTGTTTCACCGATCATTAAGAGACGCTTTGAAAATTATTTGTCAGCTGTTTAGTGTCAGCGAAACACGGACAGCAAAAAACGGACACACGGATCCAACACAGTTCCATCACAGATGCATCACTGACCATGTGCTCACGGATTTGAGCACGGACACGGGAATGAGGCTTTATCTTTAGGACGGGTCATCAATATGGGAAAACAGGACAAACCCTTTAACAAAGTTTGCAGACTTTTTACATGGGTGATTTTTATTTTTTCAAATCACACCAGGCTCGGGGCGTGCCGTTATTTCAGGCATTTTCTCATAGTCTTCTCTGAAGGGAAAAAAAAATAAAGTCTGAAAAAACACAAGTTAAACCCTGTTTGACACTGAACTGGTTAAATTAGTTCTTTGGGCTATTATGTCTTGATATCTAATAAGCGTAGGTTTATGTTTTTAGGTTACGTACACAAAAGAAGCTCATTTTTTTGGAAGAGATCGCAACGCCAGTCGTACGCGGTTGCGAGGAGTGGTTGGGGTGTCCATAAAACTCTGACGGACGTAAAAAAAAATTCCAATGACAAAGTATATAACCGTGTCCCTCTGAATGCTTATTCATCATCCTCTGCGTCACTATGGCACGGGCTGCTCAGGAAATGATGCACAGGAGGGATGCGTTATTCCCCCCCATCGTCTTAGGAAAGCCCAGTGACCGAAGAGGAGAATCCCTTTTTTGATCACGCTGTAATCGCTCTTAACGTGACGATCAAATGGTTAACCAGCTGGGATCAGAGGTTTCTCCAGTGCAACCTCCGGCTGTTCGGAAACTACAACTCCCAGAATCCTCATTTCACTTCTGCAAGAGTGACAAGAACCCACGAGTGAGGTTGCATGCTGGGAGTTGTAGTTTCACAGCAGCTGGAGTGCCGAAGGTTGCTGATCCCTGACCTAGGATGTCAGCAACTCAATAGTGCTAGAATATACTATTTAAATACGCCTCTCGCCCACCCCCAATTCTCTTGAATGGAGGGAGCACAATATGCAGGGAAAGACTGACAGCAGAGCGCCCCCTTCATTCTCAAAATCCATGACGACCCCCACTAATCAATGTTTTCTTTAGGAGATGGAAGACACTTTATCACCCAGCTTTGCCTGAAGCAGATAGGACTAAGGTAAAGAAGGAAAAAAAAAATGAAATTTTGATAACGTGGCGGCTTATTTTCCCTGCGTTTTTACTGCATGACTGCAGTAATACTACACCTAGTTATTAGGCCTCATGCACACGTCCGTATGTATTTTGCGGTCCCCAAAAAATGGATCCACAAAAATTACGGATGAAGTCCGTGTGCATTCCGTATTTTGCAGAACAGAACAGCTGACCCCTAAGAGAACAGAACTATCCTTGTCTGTAATGTGAACAATAATAAGGCTTTTTTTTTTTTTTTTTTGTGGAACGGAAATACGGACATACGGAAACAGAACACATGCGGAGTAACTTCCGTTTTTTATTGCGGACCCACTGCAATGATTGGTTCCGTATACGGTCCGCAAAAAAAAAAAAAAACAGACACGAAAGAAAATACGTTTGTGTACATGAGCCCTTAAACTGCGGATATAAGCAGCACTCCCAACATCCAGGCACACAGCGAGTGGCAGCCGGTGACAGCGGGTACATGCTCCGGGGCAGTGGACCCCTCGTTTTTTTATTTTCTGTTGCTCAATGAAGGTGTTTTTTCAGATCAGGAAAAACTCTGGTACCTGTGTCACCTGTAAACTGTGGTGAGGAGGGGGCTCACAGCAGGGGCGCATTCACGTTGAGGGGGGGCACGTATAATATTAGGAGTCAAATACAGACAACAGCATCAGTAGCCATGCTGGACGCCTTTACTAAATATCCATCCAAAAAAAATGTCTCTCAAGGCCTCGCGCATACGGCCAACGTTTTGGTCCGCGTCCGACGCACACGACCATACGCTGGCTGGGCCCGAAAACGGGTCCACAAAATACAGGCCCCGGCTGTTCTGGCACTGCATCACGGATGCGGACCCATTCACTTGAAAGGGTGAGCAATCCGGAAAGTTCGGTGTGGAATGGAGGCAAGGAACCCCACGGAAGCACTACGGACCGTCGGACGCAGATGGCGGACCCTATTCAAGTGAATGGGTCCGTGATCCGCATGTGGCGGCCCCCGAGCATTGTGGACCACGAGGCCTTATTCATTTCTACTGGTCCACCAGTGGACTTATGTGGATGTTAAGCAAATGATAGAACGTGTCCTATTCCTGTCCGGTTTGTGGCCGAGAATAGTTATTATTATGGATAGGACTGAGAAAATTGTGGAAAGCACACGGCCGGTATCCGTATTTGGCAGATCGGCGATTTGCTGATCGTGTGCATTAAAGCCTGAAAGGGATGTACAGGATTTTCTAAGCTCCATTGAAGTAACAAGGGTAGAATTGTAATTCCAAACACACACCATGGACAGGGGTGGTGCTGTTTTTTTAGGAAAAAAACAAAACCAGAACAGCACCCCTCCTCATACGCCCCAAATATACTGCAACATGGGTGACTTAGGGCTGATGTCCATGGTGGACAGGACCGGGGGGAAATTTCAATGACACATAATTTCTCCCTTGTTAAAGGGTCGGTGCACAAACAACATTTCCACAGGGGGGTACGACTGCCGGGACCCCCACCAACCACGAGAACCGTAGTGTAGATGGAGCAATACTGCAGGTGATTACCTTCTATGGGGCAGCCGAGTACGGTGCGAAATGAGGGGCGCAGTATGGTAAAGAGCTGATCGGCGGGGGTCCCGGGTGTCAGATCCTGACCAATCAGATACTGACGAGCGATCCTGAGGATAGACCATCGTAAGAAAAAGCTGCAGAACCCCCTTAAAGGGTTTCTGTCACCAGTTTTTTCGGTATGAATCAGGCTGACATTAGAGATGTGCTAATGTCACCTGATTCCAAATATATATCTGTTTTATTTACTGGTGCCCCCATTTTTATATAAAATGAACTTTTATTTTATGCTAATAAGGCCTCTAGGTGCAAGGGGCGTTACCCCTGCTCCTAGAGGCTCTGTTGATTGACAGGCCCAGGCAGAGAAGAACATTCCATTCACCATAGCTTGCAAGGACCTTTAATGATGTCATGACCATGTGATCAGTCACATGGTTTAGGCAGAGACAGGCTGTTTGTGTGATCCTAACCATGTGACTGATCACATGGTCATGACATCATTGAAGGTCCTTGAAAGCTATGGTGAATGGAGTGTTTCCTCTCTGCCTGGTCCTGTCAATCAACAGAGCCTCTAGGAGCAGGGGTAACGCCCCTTGCACCTAGAGGCCTTATTAGCATAAAATAAAAGTTAATTTATATAAAAATGGGGGCACCAGTAAATAAACAGATATAAAATTTGGAATCAGGTGACATTAGCACATCTCTAATGTCAGCCTGATTCATACCGAAAAAACTGCTGACAGAAACCCTTTAATGAAGTGACCACATGCGCCACTGCTGTTTGTCTCAATGGTCAGCAGTGGACACAGTAAACATAAATTATGTTTTTCCGATTTTACAGTATTTTGTTTAAACCTGGGGTGCGTCTTATAGTCCGAAATATATGGGAAATGGATTGGGGAGTTACAAAGGTGGCCATAACCTTTAAAACTCAAACAGGGCAAGCTGATCTCTCCTCCACTGGTCTCCAGCTCAAAGCAGAGATATAAACCGGGACTTTACAAAATTACAGGCCGCATTCAGATTTGAGAGCGCGCTTATATCTGCGACATGCCTATTATATTGCAGAGAGCAAATCTGTTAAAAAAAAAAAACCTACTGCAAAACGTAGCAAAAAAAATTAATAAATATTGCAGATGTTGCCCATTTTCTAGTAAATTTACAGCACTATGCTTTTATTTTATAAAGCCCTATTCACACATGGCAGACTAACAGGTCCTCTTGAAGCTGCATTAGAAGAATTTTTACTACCGTGCAGGGGCTGCAGACGTCTCAGTTTGCGTCACCTAACATTTACCAGTCCCTGTGAGTGACCTCCATAAGTGGACAGGTATCAGGCGGTGTCACCCCCGTGGCATCTGTTGCTATATTCGGGTTGCTGCTTTGTAGGGAGCCGGAATCCTTCGATAAGGCGTGCAGCATTTATACAGACTCCCATTCACACCCAGTATAAGACCAGTGGAGCAGTCGTCCTTGCGGCGTGCAGCCTCCTTTATGTGACACTTTCATGAGATATAAAGTTCTGTACGACAGACGGGCGATGATGACCACTTAGGGCCAATATAATAAAACTTACAGTAAGGGCTCATACACATGACCGTTGCTCTGTGGTCCGCAAATTGTGGATCCACAAAACACAGATACCGGCCATGTGCGTTCTGCATTTTACGTAACGTAAAGGCCGGCCTATAACAGAACAGTCATTTCCGTTTTTTTGTAGCCCCACTGAAGTGAATGGTCCCGCATATGGGATGCAAAAAATGGAACGGACCAAAAAATAAAAAATACGTTCGAGTCATTGAGATTGAAGCAGAAGTCTTGAAGTAGATATTCCTCTCGGAAACATGGGTGGGTTTAGATCGGATCACGTTTTATTTTTAAGTGCCAAGCATCCTCCTCCATTTCCGATCCCTGCTGGACCAGAAGTGCGACATCTACATGAACATCACCGCTGCTGGCCACGCAGCGGTGGTAGCGGTCACGTGCCCCGTCTGCACGACACCACTAAGGCCACGGATTGGAAGGCAGGACGTCGCATTTTCAGTCCAGAGGGGACCAGAAGTGTAGAAGGTTAGCATCAATGACACCAGAGCACCACTGACAGGCGAGTCTCTATTTTTAAAGGGGTTATCCGATTTCTCAAAAAACCCCGCCCCCCCATGCGCTGGGCCCCTCACAGGTAATATACTTACGCCGTTCCTGGTCCCCGCACCACCGCCGCTGCTTCTCCCTTACACAGAAGAAAACATCCAGTGATTGGGGGGTGAGCAGCCAATGACGAGCCTCCCTAGCATCACGGGTAACGTTAGGGAGGCTAGTCCTCGCCTGCCATTGGCTGCTTCAAACCCACAGCCCCCGACACCAGAGGTTTTCATCCGTGTGCAGGGAGCAGCAGCAGCGGCAGTGCAGGGACCAGGAGCGGGGTAAGTATATTACCTGTGAGGGGTCCGGCACATGGGGGGGCTGTTTGAGAAATCGGATAACCCCTTTCAACCAGCCTGCACATATGAAACAGGGTTCCCCAGTCCCTGAGAAACCCAATAATAGAAGCTGATCATTTTTTAACTCCGGAAGCCATAACTTTTTTGTGGGACAAGTTGTGCTTTCTAATGGCACAGTTTATATTGCATAAAAGTGAGAATCTGGAAAAAGATTCCAAATGAGGTGGATTTGGGAAAAAAAAAAAAAAAAAAAAAAAAACATTCTGCCATAATTTTCCTTTTTACAGCGTTCTCTATGAGGGAAAAAAAAATAAATCCCTTCATTCTACAGGTTAGTACGATTACAGTGATCCACATTTTTATAGTTTTTTTTTTAAGTATTAAAACACTAGAAAACTTTGAAAAATTGTTGTGCATCCACAGCTCCAATTCAGACCAGTGTGTCTCCATGGTTACAGACTACAAAGGCATTCTGTGTAGTCTGATCCTGCCGTCATACTCTCCCCTACTTGCTAGTCTATCAAAGATATAGAATTTTTCATTTTATTCAATGAATAATTTTTTTTTTTATACATTTTTTTCGAAAACCCACAGAAGTGAATGAAGACCGAGCCATGAAAGTGAGGTAACCTCTCCATTCCCCATTTCACCGCTACGGAACTACATGATGGTAAATGGAGGGTTGTCAAGAATACGTGGCTTGCTCTCCCCTCACGTTGTGGCCCTAGACCACTATCCTAGCAATATGCCATAGATGACCCAGATGGGGACACCCGTTTTACACCGATTTTCACACCACCTTCAGAGAAATCTCAACAACATCCATAGATTTCTATGGGCCAGACAGATATGACCATCTGGCATGTTCAGCTAGGCGGTATAGGTCAGCTCGCAGCGCTCAGCTAGGCGGTCTAGGTCAGCTCGCTGCGCTCAGCTAGGCGGTCTAGGTCAGCTCGCTGCGCTCAGCTAGGCGGTCTAGGTCAGCTCGCTGCGCTCAGCTAGGCGGTCTAGGTCAGCTCGCTGCGCTCAGCTAGGCGGTCTAGGTCAGCTCGCTGCGCTCAGCTAGGCGGTCTAGGTCAGCTCGCTGCGCTCAGCTAGCGGTCTAGGTCAGCTCGCTGCGCTCAGCTAGCGGTCTAGGTCAGCTCGCTGCGCTCAGCTAGGCGGTCTAGGTCAGCTCGCTGCGCTCAGCTAGGCGGTCATAGGTCAGCTCGCTGCGCTCAGCTAGGCGGTCTAGGTCAGCTCGCTGCGCTCAGCTAGGCGGTCTAGGTCAGCTCGCTGCGCTCAGCTAGGCGGTCTAGGTCAGCTCGCTGCGCTCAGCTAGGCGGTCTAGGTCAGCTAGCTCGCTGCGCTCAGCTAGGCGGTCTAGGTCAGCTCGCTGCGCTCAGCTAGGCGGTCTAGGTCAGCTCGCTGCGCTCAGCTAGGCGGTCTAGGTCAGCTCGCTGCGCTCAGCTAGGCGGTCTAGGTCAGCTCGCTGCGCTGCTCAGCTAGGCGGTATAGGTCAGCTCGCTGCGCTCAGCTAGGCGGTCTAGGTCAGCTCGCTGCGCTCAGCTAGGCGGTATAGGTCAGCTCGCTGTGCTCAGCTAGGTGGCGGTATAGGTCAGCTCGCTGCGCTCAGCTAGGCGGTATAGGTCAGCTCGCTGCACTCAGCTAGGCGGTATAGGTCAGCTCGCTGGGCAGCTCGCTGCGCTCAGCTAGGCGGTATAGGTCAGCTCGCTGCGCTCAGCTAGGCGGTATAGGTCAGCTCGCTGCGCTCGGCTAGGCGGTATAGGTCAGCTCGCTCTGCTCGGCTAGGCGGTATAGGTCAGCTTGCTCTGCTCGGCTAGGAGGTATAGGTCAGCTCGCTGTGCTCAGCTAGGCGGTATACATCTATGATGACGCAGCTCACCAAAGCCACATATCCAGCACACAGGTCAGGACTTTAACCTTCTACATACAAGACAACCATTATATAACACAAATCCAATGACGTATACCAACTAGTGCAAACCCCTTCTAGAGAAATTACGCTTATTAACCCATCGGTGTGATGACAATCAAAGGATGGCCATTTTATCTAATCCCCGCAGCAGGGACATCACGGGTCGTGCCGCTCCCGACGCTGCTCCATTTCAAATAACAGGCTATTAATATGTTCACAGGTCATGGAAAGCTTGCAGAACCAAAAGCCACCGCCGAGTGCTGTGTTACAGGGCGTGAATACTTCAGCAAATCCTTCTGTATTACTCCAATGCATTTAGAAAAAGGAACATTTTTTGTTAAAATAGCCTGTCATTTTGGTTACACCACTTCCATGCAAACTTGCGTCGCCATAGTTACAGACTACAAGCAAACCCTATGTAGTCTGATCTAATCAGTCACGCTGCCAACCGACGCCAAAGGGTGCGGGAAGACTTGCAGATTTCTGTGCGTTTCAGCACCAAAAACGGATGTGGTTGATGCTACAGAGTTGATCCCCACAAAGAATTGACATGCTTAAAGGGATTGTCACATGATAGACAATGGGGGAATATCTCTAGGATATGCCCCATTGTCCGATAGGTGCACCTCTGGGAAAGTAGTGGAGGGCGCACTGCACATGCTCAGCCTGCCTCCTTTCATTTCTATGGGGCCGCCGAGAATAGCCGAGCGCTGGTTTGGTCGGGAGCTACAATTCCCAGAGTGCCCCATTCCATGGAAGTTGGGCCTCTTTCACACAGCAGTGATTTACGGACCACTCACATACCCGTTGACTTTAGTGAGTGTATTAACACATCCACAGACAACAGAAGGACGCCCTAATTTTGTCCGTGATTTTGGATGCCTCATCCACATTATAGTCCATGGGTCTGTAATCCATGTTTCGTCCATGGTTTTCACTAACCATCGGTAGGACATGCCGTGGAAACAGCAGTGTCCGTGGCATACAGATGACACATGGGGAGTGAAAAGCAGAAACACGGACCAAACACGGATACTTCATGGACGAACCTTGACATGTGAAAGAGACCAGCAACATTCAGCACTCCAGCTTTGGTGAAACTACAACTCCCAGCATGCACACTTGCTTAGCTTTTTTTTCAGAACTCTGATAAAAGTAAATCAGGCATGCTAGGAGTTGTAGTTTCACCACATCTGGAGTGCTGAAGGTTGCTGACCACTGCCTAAGGGCTCATGCAAACGACCGTATGTATTTTGCGGCACGGATCCGCAAAAAATACGGATGACGTCCGTGTGCATTCGGTATTTTGCGGAACGGAACAGCTGGCTCCTAATAGAACAGCACTATCCTTGTCCGTGATGCAGACAATAATAGGACACGACTCAATCTTGCGGAACGGAAATACGGACATACGGAAACGGAATGCTGACGGAAGACCTTCCTTGTTTTTTCCAGACCCATTGAAATGAACGGTTCCGAATACAGTCCGCAAAAAAAAACGGAACAGATACGGAAAAAAAAAATACGGCTGTCTGAATGAGCCCTTAGGCCCCATTCACACGACCGTATGTTCATTTCCGTATCTTATCCGCATTTTTGCGGATAAGATGCGGAACCATACGGACCCATTCATTTTTCCATAGGAGGAAAAAAAAAAAATATGTGCATTCCGCATCCGTATATTACAGAAGTTCTCCCGCAAAAAAAAGGAAACATGTCCTATACTTGGCCGCAAAACACGTCCGTAGCCCCATTAAAGTCAATGGGTCCGCAAAATTACGGAACACTACAGAAGACGTTCCGTTTTTATACGGACATGGAATACATACGGCCGTGTGAATGAGCCCTTAGAAGGACAGTCGAGCAGGCATGAATGCTGAGAGTTGTAGTTTCATAGCAGTTGGAGTGCTAAAGGCTGCAGGACCAGGATTTTCTGCAGGAGGCCAATAGGTCTGCACAGGAACGGCGCACACAAAACGGTATGACGCCTCATCTGTTACTGCAGGACGCAGCACCCTTCGCATCGCTCGCCCGTTAACGCACGGCCAGGTGGCACGGTCGCTGACAAACGCTTACACAAATCAGACAATATGTAAAAGTTTTGGAAAGTCAATTTGCTTAAAAACAAAGAGGGAACTAAACCACGGGCTGCGACTCTCTGCTGAAGTGCGTGACAAAGACAACGCAAGCAACGTACGACACAATAAAGGACACGACTACCTGGAAAGCTCAGCCACGAATACAACCCGTTCTTCCGGCCCTTAACAAATAAAAGACGCAGCGACGGCAATAATCGTCCAGGTGCCGAGTGGCGACATCACATTACATGGATGTTACATAACCGGGCGGCACGCATCGCATACAGCCCCGGCAGCGTGGTGACGCCCCCTACTCCGCATACGGTACATGCACATCGCTTCTCACAGTAATTAGAAAACAGCAATTTGCAGAAAGCGGAGCCGAGCGGAGGAAATGAGCAACCTGTCAGCGCACAGACTTCAGGGGCCGGCGGCGGAGGAAGCACCAGGGGTTGCTTGGAGACAGGGCCCCAAGACGCAAAGTGATTTACATAAGATCTCTATGTATTCTTCTTCATTTACCTCGTAGTGCCGGGCCGCACACAGTATATACATATATACTCGCTGGCTTTGCGGTGCATCCACACTTTGTGAAATCAGCTTTAGGGCTCATGCACACAAACTTATTTTGTTTCCGTTCCGTTTTTTTGCGTACCGTATGCGGAACCATTTACTTCAATGGGTCTGCAAAAAAACGGAAGTTACTCCTAGTGCATTCCACTTCCGTATGTCCATTCCGCAAAAAAAAAAAAAAAACAAGTTCTATTATCGCCCGCCCTACGGACAAGGATAGGACTGTTCTATTCCGTTCCGCAAAATATGGAATGCTCACGAACGTCATCTGTATTTTCTGCGGACCGGAAAATACATACGGTTGCGTGCATGAGCCCTTAGGATGTATGAATACCATACATATTATGTGCAGACTCTCCACAGCGTAAGGCGACATGCGCGCGACCGTATCCGTTTGGTGGTCTGCTGAACACATGACGCAATTTTCTTCCTCCCTTCACTTAAAACTGACTATTCCATTCCACAAGAAGAGGACATGTCCCATAGTTTGAGGAGCCACCGCACGGATGCGGACAGCACACGGGTGACATCTATGCGATGTCCGTAATGAATGATCTGCAAAAAAATGCAGAAGGGACACGCACCCAATACACAATCATGTGCATTGAGGCCTAATGGCACCAGCTAAGCAGATTCTCGCGGAAATTGCCCGCCCAGAAATTGACCTGTGGGCAGAAAGTCTGCAGTTCTTTGTGTGGGTTGGAGCGCAGATTTCACCCTTCGCAATGCAATAGGCAAATCTGCGTCCGAATCTGCAAGCAACATGGACATGGGTAAGGATTTTGGCGAAAATCCGCATAAACGACATCGCCGTGAGCAGGTAACCTAAGACTTCATCAGCCTGGGAAAGCTGGGTGACAACCCCGGTGAGAACTGCTACAGTGGGTCATGCAGGTTGTCAGCTTTTCTATTTTACCGTTGTGCTAGGTATAGAGCTGCATACCGTTATATATTGAGCGCGCGGGATCAGGCGACACAGGGTCTGTTTGTACTCTGTAACGCATGGAGATAAGAGACTGCAGAGGAGCTGTATACCACACGACGGAAGACGACTTACAAAGTTCCTTGATTTCTCTCTCCTTTTACCTGCACGGACAGAACTGCATTATGAGAAGGGATTGTAAGGAGTTCAAATAACAGCGCCAAACTGCAACTCATCCGCGTTTTTCTGATCCGCCAGGAGAGAAAAAAAAAACAAACAAAAACATCCATTTGAGCCATTTCCGTCTGAGATCCTGCATGCTGGACTTGTTTCCGTCTAAAAAAAAAAAAAAAAACGGATCTCCGACAGAAACGGCTCAAATGGATAATAACTAATGCAACAGGATCCAGCGTTTTTGTATGCTTAAAAAAGAGAAAAAAATCAAATTTGCACGATAAATTAGCGTGTGTATAAAAAAAAAAAAAAAAAAAAACGTAACTTCTTGTGCATTCCCATTTCCGTTCCGCAAAAAGATAGAACATGTCCTACTATCGCCCGCGTTACAGACAGGGATAAGCCTGTTCTATTAGGGGGCCAGATCTTCCGTTCCGCAAAATACGGAATCCACACAGACGTCATCAGTATTTTTTTGAGGACCGCAGAATACATACAGTCATGTGCATGAGACCTTGCACAGCAAAATGATCTGCAGGAACGCTCGTTACCGATTATTGGCCAGTGTAATACAGTCTTAAAGGGGATGTCTCATCACAGACAACGGGGGCAGATCGCTAGGATATATAGGTGCGGGTCAAACCGCTGGTTCCTCCATTCATTTTTTATGTAGCCGAGCGCTATCTAGGCTACTTCCATCGGGCCCATAGTAGTTAATGGGAGCGGTGGCCGGTCATGGGCGGTGTGCGCCCATTCACTCTTATGAGGAGAACGCTTGATG
Organism: Rhinella marina; assembly: GCA_900303285.1. Taxonomy (NCBI): domain Eukaryota; kingdom Metazoa; phylum Chordata; class Amphibia; order Anura; family Bufonidae; genus Rhinella; species Rhinella marina. The sequence continues at coordinate 54,399 of ONZH01015950.1, forward strand.
GCGGCCGGACTGGAGTTCCCAATATAGGGGGGCCCCACACCTACAAGAGAATGGGGGCGTATCCTAGGGATATGCCCCCATTGTCTGTGATGCGAATACCCCTTTAAGGGTGGCTCCACACAATGTGGATCATGCTCGGTTTCCCCGCGCAGATTTTGGAGTTTTGAAGAAACTGCAGTGCAATGGGTCTACAAAAAAAAAAAAAATATATGGATGCAACACAGACATCAGCCGTGTTTTTTGGGGACCGCAAAATACATACGGTCGCGTGAACGCTCTCCAATGGTATAGTGATATGGAAACTTCACCGACGTCCGAATGGTTGGGGGTTCCTATGACAGAGTCAAAGGGTGAAGTGTTGCTATCCTTAGAGTGTTTTCGCCCTGACTAGGATCCGCCATACAGCCTTAGGGCTCATGCACATGACCGTAAAAAACAGATCCGCAAAAAATACGGACGACGTCCGTGTGCATTCTGTATTTTGCGGAATGGAACAGCTGGCCCCTAATAGAACAGTCCTATCCTTGTCCGTAATGCGGACAATAATAGGACATGTTCGTTTTTTTGCGGAACGGAAATACGGAAACGGAGTGCACACAGAGAAACTTCAATTTTTTTGCGGACCCATTGAAATGAATGATTCCGCATATGGTCCGCAAAAAAAAAAACGGACACGGAAATAAAATACGTTCGTGTGCATGAGCCCTTATACTAGACGTGTCACCACCTACCTGGTGACAGAGCATGAACCACAGAAAGCTCAGTGGGTGACACCAGGACAGGAAGACATGAAATGCGTGTACCCGAAGGATGAAGTCCTGTGACACAGGTAAGACGCAGGATAGGCCATCATTATCAGACTGGAGGGGGTCTGACTTCCAGTCCCCCACCCATGAGCTGTGAGTGCAGAGGCCTCTTCATGGTTTACATGGGACGTCTACCTACATGCTGTCCACTCAGGAGCTGCAATCCCCTGGACCTCCACCACTATGTAGACGGTCCCATGTAATGAAGACTCCAAAGCATTGACGGACCCTTCAACAGAAGATCTGTAAAGGTGCTGAGATTCTGACCCCCGTCAATCTGATACCGATGGCCTATCCATGCTGAAATCCCTTTAAAGGGGTTGTCCAGATTTTCCTATTGATGGAGGATTGGCAATCAATATATAAGCAGGGGTTCGACTCCAAGAACCCTCACCGATCAGCTTGCTTTGAAGAGGGCCCTAGTGCTGCGGCCTCTTCCTAGGCCGGTGATGTCACATTCATCAGTCACATGGTGAATGGGCCTGGGCTGCAATACCACGTACAGCCACTATGTAATGTATGGCGCTGTGAGGAGGCCGCGCAGTCTCTTCAAACGGAATCGGGTGTCAGACCCCCACGATCAGATACTGATGATTTTTCCTCACGATAAGTCACTATTAAACACGCAGAAAATCCCTTTAAGGGAGGAATAAACCCTGACAAAGAGAACCAGTCGCTGGCGGGTGGACTGATCCTCCATGCTGTGCTCAAGGATAGTCCTATTCATGAGGAGATGAGCTCCAGCTGTCAATGCAAACTCTGCTGCCCTGAGTCCATCTGAACAATGCCTATGCTGGTACTTGTAGTTCCACTCCTGTAAAGACACGTCTTTGCAATAAGGGCTCATTTAGACGACTGTGTGAACGGGTCCGCATCCGTTCCGCAATTTCAATGGGGCCGCAAAAGATGTCAACATCCGTAATTCCTTTCCGCGGCCCCGCAAAAAAAAATATACAGCATGTCCTATTCTTGCGGAGAAAAAATAGTAATTTCTATCATACTGCCGGACACGTGCGGTCCGCAAAAACGGAGAATGCGTGTCCAATACAACTAAATAACTAAATGTTAAAAAAAAAAAAAAAAAAAAAACACAATCAACTTTGCAAATAGTTTGGCCCTTTTTACCGCTTCGCGTCTACAGCTCCTCTGCAGATCCATCCGCCTCTTTGGTGACCGATTACAAACCAGTCTTAAAGGGGTTATCCGAGACTAAAAAAAAGTCCCTTATAAGCCTGGGCCTCTCAGACTGGATATACTTACCTGGCTCCCCGCGCCACCGCTTCTTCCCGTGCGCGGATGAAGACATACAGTATTTGGGAGGAGCATCCAATGGCAGGCGGTGGAGGCAGCCTTCCTAGCGTCACCCACGATGCTAGGGAGGCTCGTCCCCGTCACCGCCTGCCATTGGCTGCTCCACCCTGAAGCCTCATTCACACGCCCGTGTTCAAATCCGTGAGCAGGTGGTCAGTGAGGCATCCGTGAAGCTGTCCGTGAAGGATCCGTGTTGGGTCTGTGGCTCCGTGTTTTGCCATCAGTGTTGCATCCGTGTTTCACTGACACTGAACAGCTGAAAAATAATTTTCAAAGCATCTCTTCTTAATGATCCGTGAAACACGGGTGCAACACGGATGGCATCCGTGGTTTTCACTGACTCATTGACTATAAAGGGCGTGAGGGATCAGTGGTTTTCACGGACTCATTGACTATAAAGGGCGTGAGGGATCCGTGGTTTTCACGGACTCACGGACTCATTGACTATAAAGGGTGTGAGGGATCCGGGAACACGGATCAAGATAGGACACGCAATCAGTGCTAAAAACACTGACCCACGGACCGTGATGAAACACTGATGTCTGAATACACACATTAAAATGAATGGGGACGTGTGCTGTCCGTGAATCACCGACGTGTGAATGAGGCTTGACACTGGAAGTTTTCATCCGCACACAGGGAGAAGCAGCGGTGCAGAGACCAGGGAGCCAGGTAAGTATATTCAGTGTGAGGGGCCCGGGCGTATGGGGGCCATTTTTTAGTCTCGGATAACCCCTTTAGGCCCCTTTCACACGGGCGAGATTTGCACCCGCACTGAATCCTGACCCATTCATTTCAGTGGGTCTGTGTACATGAGCTTTTTTTTTTTTTTTTTATTTCACGCATCAGTTCTGCGTTGCGTGAAAAACGCAGCATGTTCTATATTCTGCGTTTTTCACGCAGCCCTGGCCCCATTGAAGTGAATGGGGCTTCAGTGAAAAAGGCATTGCGTCCTGAAGTAAGTGCGGATACAATGTGTTTTTCACTGATGGTTGCTAAGAGATGTTGTTTGTAAACCTTCAGTTTTTTATCACGCGCGCGTGAAAAACGTATCAAAACGCATCGCACCCGCAAAAAAAACCTGAACAACTGAACGCAATTGCAGACAAAACTGACTGAACTTACTTGCAAAATGGTGCGAGTTTCACTGAACGCATCCGGACCTAATCCGACACGCTCGTGTGAAAGAAGCCATAAACTGCAGTAGTCAGTCACATCCACTGCTGTACAGGAAGGGAGAAATGAGGTGACTGCGGGCTCTGACTACACGTAGGGTGCTTGTAGTCTGTAACCGTGGAGACCACAGAACTAAACATCATTGAGTTGTTTGTGTTTCTTAGTGCAATAAAAATTATTGTAAAACTATATATTTATTGAAAAAGTTAAAAAGACTCTTTAATCTAGACTAAAAATAAGAAAAACATTGCAATATTTTCTGTCGATGCCAAGATATAACCATGAGACTTTTCAGGCCTAAAGCCTGAGGCTGCACTACTGACATGTCCGCCTCTAAATTCTGCCATACATCCGAATCACCACATACACTACAATGATGTCCCCACGTGTCTGTATTTGATGATCTGGATCTGCACAAGATCGCCGTGACAACACGGCACAAATTCTCGCTTTTTCTCTCATCACTTGGTACCAAAAAATGCCGTGTTCTTAAAGGAACAGTCTTCTGTAAATAAAGCCGACTCACTGCAGGATCAAAAGTTCCATTCAAGAGCACTGCTTGCTGTCAGTGAAAGGAAACACTCTGGTTTACATCCTGAGAAGGTCAACCTTTACAGACCTAAGAGTGAATTCACACGCTGCAGAACGGCAATGCCGATTCCACACTGCGATTTACCGTATGATACATGTGGATGGATTGTAAGGCCTCCCATCCACATGCAGCGGATACAAATCCACACGGGTCGGCGGCTGTGACTATTTTGATGCTGTTTCAGTTGCAAACTGTGATGAAAACCCGCGAGGGGAACGCCACATCAAAATCCAGTCCGTAATCTGCTGGCAGCACATGAAGATTTGCTGAGGAATCAGAATCCCTAGCGCAGGGGTCAGCAAGCTCCGGCACGCCAGCTGCTCGAAAACTACAATTCCCACAATGCTTCAGTCGCTTCTATGGGAGCTGAGCAAGTGTGCATGCTGGGAGTTGTAGTTTCCCAGCAGCTAGAGCCGATTCCTGCCCTAATGCCTCTCACCGCTTGTTACAACGTACCTAAGGTTACGGCCACACAGGATGGAATTGCCGTGTTGCTGCACCAAAATCCGGTGCAAAGGGTTAAATTCCCGATGGAAATCCACAGCGTAAAGGGTTAATCCAGCTTTTTTTTTTTTTCCTTAAATTGCTCCCTCTCCCCGCCATACTTGTGAAGGGAGACACACTTACCTG
>ONZH01015951.1:0-34337 GCA_900303285.1 Rhinella marina
CCTCTGCCTCTGGACATCCCTCTGCCTGCATCTCTGCCTGCTGCCTTTTTCGGTGCTGCGCAGACCACCACCTCTCCACTGCTTTCCCCGCTGGACATCACCCCTGGCCAAGTGGGGTCGGTCATTTCGTCATCCACCACCTCCTCTTCCTCACTCTGCTCCTCCTCCTGCCCACTGACATTCCAACAGCCTCCCTTGATGCAACTGCGTCTCATCATCATCATCGCTCATGATAACAGATGCTGGCTCAGGGTCCACATCAGCAGGAGATGGCGAAAACTCAAGGGTTTGGGGCATCACTACAAACAAATTCCTCTCCTAGCTCCTGGGATTCTTCCGGCACATCTGAAAAAGGACCCGAAAAGAGCTCCTGGGAGGGGTCAAGGGTGGATGACTCTGTTGGCCAGGTGTGGAGGAAGGAGGGTCAGAGTGAGACTGTGTGGATGACTGGCTGGTGGACAACTGTGTGGAAGCGCTATCGGCTATCCATTGCACCACCTGTTCAACCTGCTCAGGCCTCAACAGCGGTGTAACCCGCCCCCTGCTTAACTGTCCCATAAAGGCAGGGATTCTGGATGAGCGGGATCCTGGCTGACCCTCACCAGCACGCATTGTATCCCCACTGGCTTCAACAAGGCCCCCAACAGCATTTCCGCGCCCCCGTCCTCGTCCACGTCCTATTCCGCTAGCCCCCCGCCGCATTTTTTTTTTTTTTTACAATATTTTGCCTTCACAGCCGTGAAATTAGTTTGCAAGAGAACGCACAGTACAGTTGCCAGTTAAGGCCTATATATTGTATTTTTCAAGTACACAGCCGTGTACTGAGTGATCAGACGGTGTGTATGAACAACAAGTTATGAGAAATTACTTTGCAAGAGAACGCACAGTGCAGTTGCCAGTTAAGGCCTATATATTGTATTTTTCAGGTACACAGCCGTGTACTCAGTGATCAGACGGGTGTGTATGAACAACAGTTATGAGAAATTACTTTTGCAAGAGAACGCACAGTACAGTTGCCAATTAAAAGGCCTATATTTTGTATTTTTCAAGGTACACAGCCGTGTACTAACAGATCAGACGGTGTGTATGAACACCAGTTATGAGAAATTACTTTTGCAAGAGAACGCACAGTACAGTTGCCAATTAAAAGGCCTATATATTGTATTTTTCAAGGTACACAGCCGTGTACTAAGTGATCAGACGGTGTGTATGAACACCACGTATATGAGAAATTATTTGCAAGAGAACGCACAGTACAGTTGCCAATTAAAAGGCCTATATATTGTATTTTTCAAGGTACACAGCCGTGTACTAAGTGATCAGACGGTGTGTATGAACACCAGTATATGAGAAATTACTTTTGCAAGAGAACGCACAGTACAGGTTGCCAATGAAAAGGCCTATATATTGTATATTTTCAAGGTACACAGCCGTGTACTAAGTGATCAGACGGTGTGTATGAACACCACGTTATGAGAAATTACTTTGCAAAGAGAACGCCACAGTGCAGTTGCCAGTTAAGGCCTATATATTGTATTTTTCAAGGTACACAGCCGTGTACTCAGTGATCAGACGGTGTGTATGAACAACAGTTATGAGAAATTACTTTGCAGAGAACGCACAGTGCAGTTGCCAGTTAAGGCCTATTATATTGTATTTTTCAAGGTACACAGCCGTGTACTCAGTGATCAGACGGTGTGTAATGAACAACAGTTATGAGAAATTACTTTGCAAGAGAACGCACAGTGCAGTTTGCCAGTTAAGGCCTATATATTGTATTTTTCAAGGTACACAGCCGTGTACTCAGTGATCAGACGGTGTGTATGAACAACAAGTTATGAGAAATTACTTTGCAAGAGGAACGCACAGTGCAGTTGCCAGTTAAGGCCTATATATTGTATTTTTCAAGGTACACAGCCGTGTACTCAGTGATCAGACGGTTGTATGAACAACAGTTATGAGAAATTACTTTGCAAGAGAACGCACAGTGCAGTTGCCAGTTAAGGCCTATATATTGTATTTTTCAAGGTACACAGTCGTGTACTCAGTGATCAGACGTGTGTATGAACAACAGTTATGAGAAATTACTTTGCAGAGAACGCACAGTGCAGTTGCCAGTTAAGGCCTATATATTGTATTTTTCAAGGTACACAGCCGTGTACTCAGTGATCAGACGGTGTGTATGAACAACAGTTATGAGAAATTACTTTGCAAGAGAACGCACAGTGCAGTTGCCAGTTAAGGCCTATATATTGTATTTTTCAAGGTACACAGCCGTGTACTCAGTGATCAGACGGTGTGTATGAACAACAGTTATGAGAAATTACTTTGCAAGAGAACGCACAGTGCAGTTGCCAGTTAAGGCCTATATATTGTATTTTTCAAGGTACACAGCCGTGTACTCAGTGATCAGACGGTGTGTATGAACAACAGTTATGAGAAATTACTTTGCAAGAGAACGCACAGTGCAGTTGCCAGTTAAGGCCTATATATTGTATTTTTCAAGGTACACAGCCGTGTACTGAGTGATCAGACGGTGTGTATGAACAACAGTTATGAGAAATTACTTTGCAAGAGAACGCACAGTGCAGTTGCCAGTTAAGGCCTATATATTGTATTTTTCAAGGTACACAGCCGTGTACTGAGTGATCAGACGGTGTGTATGAACAACAGTTATGAGAAATTACTTTGCAAGAGAACGCACAGTGCAGTTGCCAGTTAAGGCTATATATTGTATTTTTCAAGGTACACAGCCGTGTACTGAGTGATCAGACGGTGTGTATGAACAACAGTTATGAGAAATTACTTTGCAAGAGAACGCACAGTGCAGTTGCCAGTTAAGGCCTATATATTGTATTTTTCAAGGTACACAGCCGTGTACTGAGTGATCAGACGGTGTGTATGAACAACAGTTATGAGAAATTACTTTGCAAGAGAACGCACAGTGCAGTTGCCAGTTAAGGCCTATATATTGTATTTTTCAAGGTACACAGCCGTGTACTCAGTGATCAGACGGTGTGTATGAACAACAGTTATGAGAAATTACTTTGCAAGAGAAACGCACAGTGCAGTTGCCAGTTAAGGCCTATATATTGTATTTTTCAAGGTACACAGCCGTGTACTCAGTGATCAGACGGTGTGTATGAACAACAGTTATGAGAAATTACTTTGCAAGAGAACGCACAGTGCAGTTGCCAGTTAAGGCCTATATATTGTATTTTTCAGGTACACAGCCGTGTACTCAGTGATCAGACGGTGTGTATGAACAACAGTTATGAGAAATTACTTTGCAAGAGAACGCACAGTGCAGTTGCCAGTTAAGGCCTATATATTGTATTTTTCAAGGTACACAGCCGTGTACTCAGTGATCAGACGGTGTGTATGAACAACAGTTATGAGAAATTACTTTGCAAGAGAACGCACAGTGCAGTTGCCAGTTAAGGCCTATATATTGTATTTTTCAAGGTACACAGCCGTGTACTCAGTGATCAGACGGTGTGTATGAACAACAGTTATGAGAAATTACTTTGCAAGAGAACGCACAGTACAGTTGCAGTTAAGGCCTATATATTGTATTTTCAAGGTACACAGCCGTGTACTCAGTGATCAGACGGTGTGTATGAACAACAGTATGAGAAATTACTTTGCAGAGAACGCACAGTGCAGTTGCCAGTTAAGGCCTATATATTGTATTTTTCAAGGTACACAGCCGTGTACTCAGTGATCAGACGGTGTGTATGAACAACAGTTATGAGAAATTACTTTGCAAGAGAACGCACAGTACAGTTGCCAGTTAAGGCCTATATATTGTATTTCAGTACACAGCCTGTGTACTCAGTGATCAGACGGTGTGTATGAACAACAGTTATGAGAAATTACTTTTGCAGAGAACGCACAGTGCAGTTGCCAGTTAAGGCCTATATATTGTATTTTCAAGGTACACAGCCGTGTACTCAGTGATCAGACGGTGTGTATGAACAACAGTTATGAGAAATTACTTTGCAAGAGAACGCACAGTACAGTTGCCAGTTAAGGCCTATATATTGTATTTTCAAGGTACACAGCCGTGTACTCAGTGATCAGACGGTGTGTATGAACAACAGTTATGAGAAATTACTTTGCAAGAGAACGCACAGTACAGTTGCCAGTTAAGGCCTATATATTGTATTTTCAAGGTACACAGCCGTGTACTCAGTGATCAGACGGTGTGTATGAACAACAGTTATGAGAAATTACTTTGCAAGAGAACGCACAGTGCAGTTGCCAGTTAAGGCCTATATATTGTATTTTTCAAGGTACACAGCCGTGTACTGAGTGATCAGACGGTGTGTATGAACAACAGTTATGAGAAATTACTTTGCAAGAGAACGCACAGTGCAGTTGCCAGTTAGGCCTATATATTGTATTTTTCAAGGTACACAGCCGTGTACTCAGTGATCAGACGGTGTATATGAACAACAGTTATGAGAAATTACTTTGCAAGAGAACGCACAGTGCAGTTGCCAGTTAAGGCCTATATATTGTATTTTCAAGGTACACAGCCGTGTACTGAGTGATCAGACGCGTGTGTATGAACAACAGTTATGAGAAATTACTTTGCAAGAGAACGCACAGTGCAGTTGCCAGTTAAGGCCTATATATTGTATTTTTCAAGGTACACAGCCGTGTACTCAGTGATCAGACGGTGTGTATGACAACAGTTATGAGAAATTACTTTGCAAGAGAACGCACAGTACAGTTGCCAGTTAAGGCCTATATATTGTATTTTTCAAGGTACACAGCCGTGTACTCAGTGATCGACGGTGTGTATGAACAACAGTTATGAGAAATTAACTTGCAAGAGAACGCACAGTACAGGTTGCCAGTTAAGGCCTATATATTGTATTTTTCAAGGTACACAGCCGTGTACTGAGTGATCAGACGGTGTGTATGAACAACAGTTATGAGAAATTACTTTGCAAGAGAACGCACAGTGCAGTTGCCAGTTAAGGCCTATATATTGTATTTTTCAAAGGTACACAGCAGTAGTGTCAAATATAGTTTGGTATGTAGCAGAGCACCTAATACACCACTAATGCCTCTCTCTGTCCCTACTCCAGCAGCTATCCCTGAATACAGCAGCCGTTCTCTGTAAAGTCTATATTGTAGTAAGCTATCACTGAAGTCCACTGTAGTAGCCCTGATAAGGGTTTTTAATCACGCTCCTGCCTATCCAACAGCTAAAATCTGTCTGTCCCTTCTCCAGCCTCTGTCCCTGACTAAGTTCACGCAGCATATGCGTACGAGCAGGAAGAGCTGAGTTTTTAATATTCGAGGTCACATGGTTTTTCCAGCCAATGCATGTAGACGCCGTTTTCGCGCTGCCAGCGTGCTCAGCGTGCCTGTCATACCCCCCCTGCATGTTGATTGGTGGAAAAAGAGCGCCAGGGAAGGTGGGAGGGGAAACGAATTCTAAGTGCGCCATCGCCGTTATACTCGAACGAAATCGAGTATGCCAAATAGCGTAGTATTCGATCGAATACCAGCTCGATCGAACACTACTCGCTCATCTCTATTAAGGATCAATTCAGTTCTGAAGTGACTTCAAGGGTCTTACATAGTAGAAACCACTGTCACAGTTCAGAGTTGGTTATGTGCAGCCCTGAACTCAAACACCACTGACCCTGCCTACATGCACGGCCCTCCCTAGGCAACGGCGTACAACTTGTCGACAGTCCCTAGCCTAGGTATGTGCTGGGGCTTACAGGGAGGGGGAACAACAGGAGAAAACAGTAAACAAAGACAGAACACACACAATATAAGAATGTGGCCAAGCCGAAGTCAAACCAGAAAGTCACGTCAAAAACCAGGAGAATAAACAGAAGCAAAGTCAAAACCCGAGCCGAGGTCAAAATCCAAGAGGTAACGAGTTACAAGAGGATGAGATGAGGAAAATACACAAACCGAAGTCTGAACACACTAGTCACAGGGGTTCACAGGAAGCAAGTACTGGAAGTAAGACCAATCAAAGGCAACCTGTGGCCAGCAGGTTGCCTGTTAAATAGGCCTACAGGTGGGTCATGTGACGTGGCCAGCGTCACATGATCCCAATACTGATTCTCTGCAGGTGAGCGCTGGCCTAACCACAGCCGCACTCAACTGCCCTGCCTGTACATCACTAAGGGGCGGCGTCCGTCTGCAGCACCAGGAAGCGTACACTGCAGAGTAATTCCCGCCCCTGATCTCCATAGGAACAGGGATGCCTGCCACATCCTTGTCCGGAGCTAGGCACGGGAGACCAGCTGTGCAGCAAGGATGTGGCGTGTTGCTAGCTCTCCTTGACAGTACCCCCCTTTCACAAGGGGCCACCGGACCCTTACCTGCCTGAGCCGGTTTCTCAGGATGGGCCAGATGGAACCTCTTAATCAAAGAGTCCGCGTGCATTTTGTTGTCTGGCACCCAAGATCTCTCCTTCGGACCAAACCCCTTCCAGTGCACTAGACACTGAAAGGAGTTCCGAACTTTCCTCACATCAATGACTCTAGACACCTGATATTCTAATTGTCCTGCAACATCCACTGGCGACGGAGGAAAAACAGATGGAACATACTTTTTAAGTAAATATTTATGGAACACATTGTGGATCCGGAAGGAATTAGACAAATGTAATCTAAAAGACACAGGGTTAATAATATGTATTATCTTGTAATACCCAATGAATCAAGGAGCAAATTTATTCGATGGTACCTTCATGCATAAATTCTTAGTGGACAACACACCCTGTCACCCACTTTAAAATCAACACCCTGAAAACGTCTTTAGACTTCTGAACCTCATGGGTATTCTTCAGGTTCGACTGAACCTGGGCCCAGACTGTGCACAGTTCTTTGACAACTAGGTTAGCCTCCAGGAACAAGGAGGCAGACAGCGAAAAAGAACAGAATCGTGGATGAAACCCCAGGTTGCAAAAAAAAGGAGACATACCTGTAGACAAATTCACTTGATTGTTAATGGTGAACTCAGCAACAGACAGATATTTCATCCACAGGTGTTGGTTATCAGAAACATAACATCTTAAATATTGCTCCAGAGATTGATTTAGGCGTTCAGTTTGACCGTTGGTTTCCGGATAGAAGGCCAACGAGAACGACAGGGAGATATTAAATTTGTGACAAAAAGCCTTCCAGAACTTGGAAACAAATTGAACGCCCCTGTCAGATACAATATTTTCTGGAAGACCATGTAGCCGGACAACATGATCAACGAAAAGAGAAGCCAACGTTTTAGCATTAGGCAGTATTGACAGGGGAATAAAATGACACATCTTACTGAATCTGTCAACAACCACCCACACAACCGTCTTGCCCTCAGAACATGGCAAATCAGTGACGAAATCCATGGACACGTGAGACCAAGGCCTACTAGGAACGGGTAGAGGACGCAACTCCCCCGCCGGACATGACTTAGGATTCTTGGACCTAGCACAAACCTCACAAGAGGATACGTAGGCTTGGACATCTCTAGATAACATGGGCCACCAATAAAACCTGGAATCGAGCTCCTTGGTGGCATTAATGCCGGGATGACAACTTAATGCAGAGTTATGACACTCATCCAGAATCTGGAGATGCAAATGAGAAGGGACAAATAACTTATCTTTAGTGGATTCAAGTGGAACCAGGTGTTATCCCGCAGAAATCTTGGTGGTCAGGTTAGATGAAGTCACAGCCACAATAATATCTGTCGGCATCATGGGTTCGGGGGAGAGTCAAGAGGCTGGAAGGCATGAAAACTCCGGGATAAGACATCTGCCTTGACATTTTTACTTCCTGGCCTGAAAGTAATACAGAAATTAAAATGAGTAAAAAACAAAGCCCATCTAGCCTGTCTGGGATTCAAATCTCTGGTAGATTCCAAAAACATTAAATTTTTATGGTTAGTGAGGACAGTGACACAATGTAGAGCCCCTTCCAAAAAATGACGCCATTCTTCAAAGGCCCATTTGATAGCAAGCAACTCTCGATTCCCAATATCGTAGTTTCTCTCAGCTGGAGAAAATTTACGTGAAAAAAAGCACAGGGTCTCAAATTAGTGAAAGTGGATGAGCCCTGGGAGAGTACTGCCCCTACTCCATCCTCGGAGGCGTCCACTTCAACTACAAAAGGCCTTTCTTGGTCAGGTTGGGCCAAGACTGGAACATCAATGAAGCACTTCTTGAGTGATTCAAAAGCCTCAATATCCCCTGAGGACCAGTTAACTAAATCAACCCCTTTTCGTGCAAGATCAGTGAGCGGCTTAACAATGACCGAAAATTTTTTGATACATTTTTGGTAATAGTTATCAAAACCCAAAAAGAGCTATAGCGCTTTATGGGAGGAAGGCTGCACCCAATCCACAGTGGCCTGCACCTTACCTGGATCCATCTTAAAGGATTGAGCTGTAAGGATGTAGCCAAAAAAAGCAATTTCTTGGACTCCAAAAATACATTTCTCCCCTTTAACAAATACTTTTTTTGGAAGCACTTCCAATACCTGTCTAGTAGGTAAGACATGCGAATCCCAGTCAGGCGAGTAAATAAGGATAGACGATCATGACGATCATGAATTTCCCAATGAACTGCCTAAAAATATCATTAACAAAATTCTGGAAGACCGCTGGAGCATTACTCAAACGAAACAGCATTACCAAATACTCGTAATGACCCTCAGGGATATTAAATGCCGTCTGCCACTCATCTCCTTCTTTAATTCTAGTAAGATTATATGCCCCTCTAAGATCAAGTTTAGAGAGCCAACATGCTCCAAGTACCTGGTTAAATAGATCTGGGATAAGAGGCAATGGATACCGGTTTTTAATGGTAATCTTATTTAACTCTCTGTAGTCAATACAGGGTCTTAATCCACCATCCTTTTTACTTACAAAGAAGAAAAACCCCATAGGGGACACAGAGCGTCTAATAAGACCCTTGTGTAGACTTTCCTTCAAGTAGTCCCTCATAGACTGACATTCCGGGACAGACAGATTATAAATATGACCCTTCAATAAGGTCAATAGCGCAATCATAAGGTCTATGAGGGGGAAGGAAGTCAGTCTTGGACATGGAAAATATGTCCGTAAAATCACTGATATATTTTGGGAGAATCAGTGAAACAACGGTAACCCCAGCTTCAGTGGCGTAGCTATAGGGGAAGCAGGGGAAGCGACTGCTTTGGGGCCCGAGCTCAGCAGGGGCCCGGGAGCAGTAGCAGGGATGTGGCAAATCAGCAGGGTAATATTTCTATTTCTCTCTCTTTCCAGGGGTGGGGTGGGATCGTAACGCTGCGCAATTAAACAAGAGGATGGGGAGAGAGGGATTCTCCTACCTCTCCTCGGCGCTGCTGCACTGTGTAATCTGATTGGTGGAGGAGCAGTGAGAGGAAGCTGCTGCTCCACCAATCTTTTCAAGTAATACTTCAGTCATAAACAGGGCCCGCTCCCAGACTTCCAGAAGCACCATGTGGACCCTGCATGTGACCCTCTGCACTCCTGCCTGCCCATCAGGCTGCCTCTCTTACCTGCCCCTCCACCTCCCTTGTAGTGCCAGCTGACCTCCTGCTCTGGCTGTAACAGACATCCAGGAAGCAGGAGCAACCCAGAGCAGCGCTGTCTCAGCCATCTGAGCATTGCTGCAGCCTGTCAGCCAGCCAATACAGCAGAACTTCAGACTCACTGCCAGCCTGACCAACAGTGGTAAGTTTGTGCCCCCTGCCCTGTACTGCACCCCCCATGCTGCATTCTGCCCCCTGCCCTGTGTCCCCTATACTGCACTATGTGTGCCCCTGCCCTGTACTGTGTCCCCTATGCTGTATTGTGCCCCCTATGCTGTATTTTTCCCCCTGCCCTGTACTGTGCCCCCCATGCTACACAGTGTGTGCCTCCTGCCCTGTACTGTACCCCCTATAATGCACTGTGCCCTCTGCACTGCACTGTGTGTGCCCCCTGCCTTGTACTGTGTCCCCTATGCTGCACTATGTGTGCCCCCTGCCCTGTACTCCCTGAGCTGTATTGTGCCCTCTATGCTGCCCTGTACCCCATGCTGTATTTCCCCCCCTGCCCTGTACTGTGCCCCCATGCCACACAGTGTGTGCCTCCTATCCTGTACTGTACTCCTTGCCCTGTACTGTGCCCCGTATGCTGCCATGTGCCCCATATGCTGTACTGTGCGTCCCCCCGGCCTGTACAGTGTGCACCCGCACTGTACTGTACCCCATATGCTGTATTTTGCCCCCTGCCCTGTACTGTGCCCCCCATTCTGCACTGTGTGCCCCCTGACCTGTACTGTACCCCCTGTGCTGTATTTTCCCCCTGCCCTGTACTGTGTCCCCCATGCTACACAGTGTGTGCCTCCTGCCCTGTACTGTACGTCCTATAATGCACTGTGCCCGCTATGCTGTCCTGTGCCCCTGCCTTGTACTGTGCCCCCATGCTGCACTGTGTGTGCCCCCTGCCCTGTGAACTCTCCCTTACATATGCACATATGTAAAATTTTGCTGTGGGGCCCAGTCAGTTCTAGCTACGCCCCTGCCCAGCTTGCATAACAGGTGTACAACAGGTATCACAATTTATTGTGATTCGCCTTGACACAGTAGAAACAGGTACCCCTCAGACGTCTTTGGTCCTTCATGGTAATTCTGAGCTACATAGGTTCCTCTTGATTAGAGATGAGCAAATCTATTTGCCGATTCATTGATTCATATTGAATCTTGGAAATTTTCAGCTGCGAAGCGAATCCGAATATTTGGAGATTCGCTCCGTTAAGATTTGAAAATATTCTTAAGGCTTTCTATGCATTCACTACATACTTGTCTCATAAATTGTACGCTAATGCTACGTATAAGTTACTCTATACGCTGTTGAGTACGAATTCAATTACTTAGCGAACCTTTACTGTTAGTTCGTTATTCGTGCGCAAAATCCCGGGAAGAAAGTGGTCACCTGACCTAGTGGGCAGGGCTTGCTCTGATTGGCTCAGGCTCGGTAAGCCAGTGACACATCACTTTTGCTGCGACTGCTGAGACGAGCAGAAGCACTGTGTGTGAAGTTCCTAAAGACTGAGACCTGTGTTGTTGAAATTAGGGTGTAATTGTTCAGGGAATCTATATTACACATCAGGGATACTGCAGGGCAAGTGCAGGGCCAATACAGGGCCAGTAATTAATCAGGCAGGGAGAGAGACACGGAGAGAAACAGGGACAAAGACCAGCTGCAGGGCCACAGAGTCAAGTTAAAAATGTCTGGAATGGATAAGCAAAAGGGGTCCAGTTCCAGCCAGACCTCGAGCTCTAAAAAAAAAGGAGAAGGTGGCACTGCCAAAGGACCTGTAGCCGGAGCTTCTATTTGTAGTATTCGCAATACTTGGCTGGTGTTCCACTGGGCTAACCCACCAAGGCGCAAAATTGTAGTGGAGGAGAAAGTGGATGAGGTAGTGGAGTGGATGGCACGCTCATCTAAGTCTCAGCCGGATGATCTGCTGTCATCTGCTGATACAGTATCATGTAGCCAGGGGTCAGACTCAGAGCGTTCCTCCTGCTCCACCATTCCTCTCCAGCAAAGCCTGTCAACATGCGTACGTGTTCAAAGAAGTTGCGTACCTTTTAAAACTGAACGTTCGTTATTAGTGCGCAACTGTTCACAAAACGCCACATAATAGCGTATGATTTGTACGCAAATTCGTCGAATAGATTCGTAGAATATATTAATCTTATGAAAAGTTCAACGAATGTTCGGCGACTAAAATTTTGAATGATTCACTCATCTCTACTCTTGATGATCCTCTACCAGGGATCTCAGGGGCGGAGCGTCGGGAAGAACCACCATTTGAGGAAGAGTCTGATGTTCTCTCTGTCTTTCTTGGAGGCATCAGTCCAGTCTTATGGCTAACGTCATAGTCAGTTCTAAAGTGTCAGGAGAGGGGTAGCTCACTAACATGTCTTTCAAGTCCTCCGATAATCCCTTTTTATAAAATATTGTGTGTGACATTTGATCAATGTGGCCCAAATTATGGCAACACATACTCCTGCAAAACTGACTTTACAAATTCGCCTGATGATAAATTTGTCGTTTTTTTGCCCATTTATCAAAAATTCAAGAGAACACAGCAGTAAATGGCATTAGTGCCAATCTATTGATTTGTATATAAAAAGAAAAATTCTTGTCCATTTGCAAATGTGTAAAGCAGGTTGCACTACTTAAGTAACTGCAGTACAGTTGAGAACATTCTATTCTGTATCTGGTCCTTGTCAGGGTATATATTTATCAGATAAGTCATTATCGCGTGCCATCGAACAAATGATCTACTTTTGACAATGCCTGTCATCTGTTTGTTTCCGTTATTAAATATGAGATCCCTTGGAAAAAATGCTTAACAATTAGAGAACATATGCTTGTGATACATTTGATATTTTCTCTTAGAGAAACCTGGACTTTTGCCAATGTTCACTCTGAATAAATTTACTCCTACTTGTTCCTTTTTTTAACCAGCATTACTTGTCTGGTAAGGGTTAGGGGCCAACTGTCATAAATAAAAATTTGCACAATTTTACATATTTTCATGCTTCAAATTTTATATATACTTACTATGATTATTTGAGCATTTCAAGATCATATAAGATTTGGTAGGGGATCCTGGGTGCATCAGGCGTATAGATATGATCTGTTTATAGAAATCTTGAAACCAAGGAAACCAGCAACTTGTCCTTAACATTTTCAGCTTGTTTATTCGGTCAGAGTTTTGCAGCCGAAATGGCATCTCTCAACGAGCACCCTCCCTGCCATGTGGAGTGAATTCATGTATCAGAAGAGATGAGCTGGACTGTTTGCCCTATATTTCTTTTCTTCATTCAATTTCAGTTTCAGCATGAACAAGGCAATTTTGGAGAAACTCCTCTGTCCTCTCTAGCCTGCAGCTAAAATCCATGTTGGCCAAGGAATTGTGAGAACCAAGCAGTGCTGTCATCAGCCATTTGAGAGCTAACTTACCAAATTCAAGAGTTAACATACCAAAAACACAGTAGAAGTATTTCCTATACAACCTGCAATCTCTTTCATAAGTGTTTGAGAAAGGCAACATGCAGGCAAATAAAAATTATGGGGACCACAGAAGTTTAATGACATTGTGGCTACTTCATTTTAATGTATATTAATGTCAGCCTAACCAATCAATTGGGCAACCATCTAATGTGTATGGAAGCTTCCTGTATCCCAATGGCAGCTGTTGCAGAAGAGAAGGACTGGGTAGTTGGATTTCAACATGCATGATCCTTTTATTCTCTGGGAGATAAGCCACCACCTCTCTCCCAGTTCAAAACACATGCATGTTCAGGCAATCTTTCAAAGCAAACTCTGGCTGGGAGAGTAAAAACGCAGAATTTTAAAAAGGTCAATTTCCTCGGGTTGAGGGCAGCATTTTTGGGCATAGCCTGGGAGTAGCTACTGTCACATTATAATACTGAGAATAAATGGGAGAGCTTTATGTCATGGTGCAGTTCACTGTGACAGTTGTGTCCGTGTAGGCTGGCTGCAGGCTGACACCTGTGTATACTGGTTGCTTGGGGTTGCGTGCTGGCTGTGGTTTTGTGTGTGAACTGAGGTGTGTGTTTGTGGCTTCCCTCATCCATATTTCTGTGGTTCATGTCATTGGTGCCGTGCAGGCTGGCTGCAGGTGCTTTGTATACAGACTTTGGGTGTTCCCATGTACGCTGGTTCGGCAATGCGTGCTGGCTGCGGCTTTGTGTGTGTGTACAGGATCTGAGTATGGATGCATGTCTGTTTGTATCACAGTTTGGGTCTTGTTACTCCTGGTTCTGTTCCTGGGTGTGGCTTATCAGGTGCCCTCGTTATGCAGCTATTTCTACCTTTAAACTTTGGGGCTTGTGGTCAGTCTGTCTTTTGCCTTACTGGGTGTAGCCCCTTACTGCTGACCCAGGGGGTTTTTACCATCTGCCCTTCTGTGTGGTGTCGCCTGGTAAAGCATTGATGTTATTCCCTTGTCTGATCTACTGTACCTGTTCTGTATTGATGTTGTTGAGGTTGTTATCCTTGTCCATGCCTTGTCTCATTGCTCTAACTGCATCTGATAGCCTGGCAGTGCTAAACTGCTTCTGATCCTGTCCTATGTTCAGCCTTGCAGTGCCTACTGCTTCTGATCCTGTGCTTGTCCTGCTTTTGTGAGAGGGCTCCTGGGTTCTCTGGAGGAAGGATCTCTAATCGGTGTGCAGCTCTGCCTGTGACCACCATGAGTCCGTTCCTCATGTGGTCCAGGCATCTGCTTGTGTGCTGGTTCCATTTGTTGTCTGATCCAGGCAGGGGCGGATACAGACAGCAGAGGGCCCCTGTGCAAAGATTGTGCCTGGGCCCCCCCCCACGCCAAATTCTCAACTAAACCTATTCTCCCCTAACATTACATACAGCAATACAAAACATAGGGTGAGGCTACTTTCACACCTGAAGCACTATGATCTGGCTGGACACAAACCACAGCATGCAGCGGTTCGTGTCCCGCTGATTCTCAGCATTTTTGCAGGATCTCTGCCGGACCGCATTATAGTTAATGGGACCAGTGGGCATTCTGTATTCAGCAGTGCTGGAGCTGGTAAATTCCAGCAGGCTGTTCTCTGCTAGAACAGCCTGCCAGAATCACTAACGCAGATGTGAAGGTAGCCTAATACAGCGCCACATACCTCTTACATCCAGTGACATCTTCTTAGATGTAGACGTTCTCTTTTCTCATCTTCTCCTTTCAAACCAGACCGCCATGATGATTTCTTTCAGCCACCTCTTCTCTCCGCGGAGTTTCACAGACAGACATCTTAGTTTCCTACTTTTCCATCATCCTCTTACCTTCTGAACACCCCATCCCCCCCCCAATACAGTGCTAGCTGTGCTCCCCAATACTATACTGCAGAAACGGTCCCCCTGAAAATACTAGTACTATACAGATAACACCCCCTTCAATAATTTTTGGCACAGAGTAAAAAATAACTGCACTAATAGTGTAAACATAATGGCCCATAATGTGCCAGTATAAAATGCCCCTATAATGCTCCTCTCCCCCTCCCCCCATAGTGCCCCATAATGTGTGCAAGTATAAAATGCCCCTATAGTATCATCACCACCCCCACATTGCACATATAGTTTGTACCAGTATGAAATGCCCCTATATAATGCCCTCCAGTAGACGCCCCCATGGTGCTCCTCTCCCCTACTTCTCCATAGTGCCCCCCATGTGACAGTATACAATGCAAATATATAGGGCCCCCAGTAGATGCCCTCATAATGCTCCTCTCCCCCCATGTGTGCCAGTATAAAATGCCCCCAGTAGATGCCCCCATAGTGCTCCCCCCATCTGTGCCAGCATATAATGTCACCTTGTAGATGCCCCCATAGTGCTCCCCCCATCTGTGCCAGTATAATGTCCCCATAGTGCTCCTTTCCCCCATGTGTTCCATTAAAATACCCCCTAATAGATGCCTCCATAGTGTGCCTTTCCCCCCATGTGTGCCAGTATAATGCCCCCTAATAGATGCTTCCATTCTGGGCAACAGGGTAGTGTTAATAAAAAAATAAACAGTTATACTTACCCCAATGAGCTTGTCAGCGATGCGATGCAGGCCTCTTCCGGCCTGTGTCCCGCACTGTTCGGCTCAGGTGGCGCGATGACATCATCAGAGGAACAGGTAAAGGAAACTCCTCTCCCCTGCTCCTCCTCACCATTCATACAAATGAATATGGAGATGAGCGCTTCCACAATGGAAGCGCTCATCTCCTACTGCCGCCGAACCTTCCACGGGCCCCCCTGCCGCACTGCAACCGGCCAAACTGGTATGTCCGCCCCTGGATCCAGGTCCTGGTTTTGTTTGGGTTCCAGTCCTGTTTTCTGCAGTTCTGTTGTCTGCTGGTGTTTGCACCAGCGTGGTTCTCTGCAGGTTGTGGACAAGTGTACCGGCACCTTCTTTGAAAGTGCAACCAGTGAGCCCCCGGCCCAGTTCATCCCCACCACCAGGGGCTCGGTGAAGAATGGGGCTCACTGGCTCTTCGCCCTCCTGGTTTTTGCCTCTGGTCTGCCGATGCACTTGGTTCTGTGGTAGTGCTAGCACTATTGCCCAACCTGCATATGTTACTGTCATGTTCCTTATTACATGTGTAATAAAGTATTCTGTTGGTCCCTGGTCTGTATACGCCCATGTCTTGTTTGCAAGACGTCCCAGAGGTCTGTCTTCGGTACGTGACACTTTAAATCCACATTCGGTAATTATACGGCAAAATTTTTTCCTGTAGGTAACAAGTATAAACAGCTAAAATTAACCCTTAGACTCCCAGTGCTGTACATGTACAGCGATGCGGGCACATGGCGCCCGCTTGCACGTGTGGCATGCGTAATGGCATACGCTTCCGGGTGGTGTACAGACACCCCGTGTGGCCAATCGGGGTGTCTGTACATGATCTGAAAGCTGTAAACCTCGCTGATGAGGTTTACAGCTTTCAAAGTGCAATTCGTATTCTGGCCACTAGATGGCAGGCCAGGAAAAGAAATGAGCAATTCTTGGATTTATCTCAATCTAGTAAATCCCTGATTGCTCATAAAGAAAAAAAACACTATATATTAGCTCATATTTGAGCTTTAAAATAATCACAAAAAAATAAAAAAAAAGTTAAAAAATATATAAAAAATAAAAAATATATAAAAGTTCAAATCACCCCCCTTTCCATATAATTAAAAAATAAATACCTAAATAACAATAAATATAGACATCATGGGTATCACCGTGACCGAAAACGCCCGTACTTTTAAACTATAAAAAAAAAAAATTCCAATACGGTGAATTGTGTGGCGGAAAAAAGCGTCCAAATGGCAATTCGCTGTTTTTGTTGCTTTTTTTTTCTAAAAAAAATTAAATAAAAAGTGATCAAAAATTCATACACACCCCAGAATGGTATCAATAAAAACTTCAGATCACCCCGCAAAAAATGAGCCCCCCATACAGCTCCGTACACATAAATACCAAAAAGTTATAGGGGTCAAGATATGACAAAAAAAAAAAGGGCAACTTTCTAATTATTTTATCACTATCAAAACGCAGGAAAAACTATACATATTAGGTATCGCCGGATTCGTACTGACCAGTAGAATGAAAGTAACTGGTCAGTTTTAATTAACATCGAACGCTGTAAATAAGAAACCCGTAGAACTGTAGCGGAATAACTTTTTTTAGCAATTTCACCCGATTTGGAATTTTTTTCCCGCTTCCCACTACACCATATGCAATATTAAATGGTGGCATTGGAAAGTACAACTTGTCCCGCAAAAAACAAGCCCTCATACAGCTATATGAACAGAAAAATAAAACAGTTATGGCTGTTTGAAGGCAGGGAGCGCAAAACGAAAATGCATAACCGAAAAAACCTCCGGTACTGAAAGGGTTAAACCCCACATGGCTTATAGCTACTATAAAAAGCAAAGGCAATAAATTACAAATCTGAGGGGTCAGCTGTAGCCCTTGAGATTTACAAAGGGCTTAATAAAATATGTAAAAAAAAAAAAAAAAAAAGATAAAATCTGCAAATATAGAAAATGAAAAGCAGGTGGTAAAAGAGTGCAAAACTAATACCAAACATTATTTAAATATATAAATGCTAAAAAACCAAGGTCAGAGCAGGTACAGTAGGTCATCTAAATAACAGTAAAGGGGGGATGGTCACTGAAGATAAGGAAAAGGCAGAGTTAGGGCTTGTTCACATCACCGTCTGGATTCCGTTGTGGCTTTCCGTTATAACATCGTTATAACAGAAAAAAATTGAATCCACAAGACGGAAATCAAAACGGAAACCTGTAGAGGCATTCTGTTTTGATCCGTCATCATAGAAGTATATGGACAAGCATAACGGATCTGTCTGGTTTCCGTTTTGCTGGACGGAAAACAAAGTTCGGTCAGGACTAGTGTTGAGCGAGCGAGTTCGGCCGAGCATGCCTACGCTCTGGTCCGCTCGGTGTTCGGCTGAACACCGAGTGTACTCGAGCGCTATGCTCGAGTCTCTTCCCCGCACTGTAATGTTGATTTGTACGCTAATGCGTACAAATTTGAATGCTAATGCGTACGCATTTGTACGCTAATGCGTACGCATTGTGCGCTAATGCGTACAAATTCAGTTAATTAGCATACTTTTACGAGTGAAAGGAGTAAAAGAGGAGAAGTCGCGATTCTGACCTTTTTCTATTAACCAGACACACTCCCCTCTTCTGAGCGGGGGGTGCCTGATTTAGTCCCATTGACTAACATTATGCTCGGGTGCTCGGCCGAGCACTCGAGCAACCCCTAGTGCTCGGCCAGAGCACCCGAGCATACAAGCACAGAGGTGCTCGCTCAACACTAGTCAGGACCCTAACCCTAATATTGACCCCTAACCCTAATGCTGGTCCATAACTTAAATCCTGACTCTAACCCTAATACTGACCCTTGACTACAGTATAACACTGACCCTAACATTGCCCAGTAACCCTTGGTCCCTGTCTAATATTACACAAAATACTGACCCTAACCTAATACTGCACCTAACTCTAATACTACCCCTAACTCTAATACTGGCCCTTAATGCTAATACTACGTCTAACTCTAATACCGCCACCTAACCTAATACTATAATCTCACATCAAAAAATTGGGGCACGATGCTCAACCGAAGGCAAACACCGACCAAAGCCCTCTACCTGTATGATACAACACAGACAAATAAGTACCTTAAAATAATCAAAGTTTATTTAGTACATATTATATTAAAAGATACATATAAACAATTAATACATATATGGCGGTGGATGGAAGTCCCCAGCGGGTACACCACTAAGTCAATCGCCAAGTGCTCAGGGTGGCACAGCTCAATTCCTAAAGTACATCAATCACAGTATAAATAATATATATAATGCCCCTTGGTCATATCATAGGTATATATTCAAAGTGCCAGTGCATAGTCAACCTACAGGGACAAACATACAGTATATCAATACATAATACTACAAAGCGTGCCTACCAACCATGAGCCCTCCACTCTCGACGCGCGTTTCGCTCGCTGCTTCCTCAGGAGATAGCAAACCAACTGAATCCAGGTATATATATACCCACATACATTAGCCCTCATATCAAACACCTGGTGATGGGCGTTTCCTGCTGCCCCAACGGATATGATGTCATATCAATTACAATCAACATGTGGCAATCACCAATAGCTCACCCCCTCCCCCTACGTACAATGCAGGCGATATTCTGTATTCATACCTATATAGGGCGGCTCAGGACAAACGAAGTAGCGCTTCCCGCGCCTCACCGTGAGGCGCACGCCACGGGCGGGGCACAGGAAGACGCACACTAGGTACGTCATACGTGCCCGACACCCGGAAGTAGCGCGCGCTCCACAGCGAGGCGCACGACACCGCAACAGCGTCATCCAATCGTTCAAAACCCAGAAGTAGCATGCGTTCCAAAGTGGAACGCATAAGTTAACACTCAGGGAATACTCACCTACATGGGCAATTCACACCCAGTGTGCCAGCAAAAACATCAACCAAAGAAACTCCACCAAAGACCAAAGAAGACACACAATTATGTATATACACTGCACCCACAACATGTCAAACCAAGAGATATATATTAGTTTGTATGATATTGTGTATATAATATATATAAATATATATAAAACTCCCCTATAAACCACTCATGTAATAGCCAAACAAAAATACAAATATAAGTGTAACGATATAGAAATATACCATATATCATATGTATATATATATATATATATAAAGTGCTACGTGTAATATCATAAACTCATGCGTGTATAAAAGAATATGGATTCTTGATACAGAGTTGGTCGGCACTCCTTCTATTTTGATACTGGTGCTCAGTGGTAAGGTTAATATCATAAATGTATGAAAAGACCACGGCACTCAGATTAAAGATGAGCTTTCATAAGTATTTATTTATCCATCCATAATTTAATGGTGCATAGCCATGGGCCAACGTTTCGGTCTGTAACTCAGACCTTGTTCACGGCCTGCACGGCGTCCAGCGTCCAGGGTGCATGGAGGAAGCTTCCTCCATGCACCCTGGACGCTGGACGCCGTGCAGGCCGTGAACAAGGTCTGAGTTACAGACCGAAACGTTGGCCCATGGCTATGCACCATTAAATTATGGATGGATAAATAAATACTTATGAAAGCTCATCTTTAATCTGAGTGCCGTGGTCTTTTCATACATTTATAAAAGAATATGGACCCCTACAAATTGTTGTCTCCAACATATGGATCGTTACCTCTTACGAAGCGCCCAAAAACAGGTAGTGAGTGACACTACTGCTGAGCCGCAGCCAGTCTGCAACATGGCGACGGAGCCCACAGAGTCTCCTCCACGGTGCTCGCTGCAACTGATTACAAACATACCAAATGAGGGGGATGCCCCATCACAGATAGACTCGGTGGCAGGGGAGCAAATATACCAACTACTGGCAATCGAGGTAGCCACTTGGCCCCAGACATCCAAAAGACGCTGGAAAACATTATCCAGGCGTCACTTTCCCGCCTGCAAGCGGAGGTGTCTCAAACTAAGAATAGGCTGGATGAGGCCAAACAGCGTATTAGCGAAGTAGAAGATGGGGCTCTCACCATTTCTACACAGATGGACACGTTAAAGGAGGAAGATCGTCGTATCCTGACAAAACTAGATGATTTGGAGAACCGATCCAGACCTAACAACCTCTGCATGGTGGGGGATCCCTGAGTCGGTTAAACCCACTGACCTGCAACAACTGTGCGAAGAAGATCTGCCCGCGGCCCTAGGCCTGAGCCATTGCTGCTGAATAGAACGCGCGCACAGGATCGATCCTGACCCTAGTCTTACTGCACCACCAAGAATTCCGGGAGACAGACGCAATCAGAGAGGGACCCCAAGACAGATTATCATGCGTTTTTTGGACTATAACAACAAACAAGATGTCCTTCTCGCTTTTAGGCGCCGAAAGAAACCTTTGGAGTTCAGAGGAGCGAAGATACTAACACACTTTAAAAAAAAAAAAAAAATCAGCCATAAACAATCTGCATAACTCAAAAGCCCCCAGCCCAGATGGTTATTCTAGAGAGTTTTATAAGATCTTGAGAGATTCTATTACCCCGACTTTAGGAGAATACTACAATAATATATTGGCCACGGGGAGACTGCCGGAGTCCTCAAGGGTCGATTATATTAAGCTGTTACCCAAACCAGGCAAAGATGCGCTCGACCCCCAAAACTATAGACCCATATCTCTGATAGATAAGGATGTAAAATTGATCTAAAATTATGGCAGACCGTCTAGCGCAGTTTCTCCCCTCCTAATAGGCCCAGCTCAAGTGGTATTTGTCAAACAAAGAGCTACGGTAACTAATGTTAGATAGGTATTAGCAGTCCTAGATAGAACTCATTTGGCCCCTCAAACCGGGAAACACCCAACAATAGTAGCTTTAGATGCTGAAAAGGCATTTGACAATGTCAAATGGCCATGGCTGGCAAAAGTAATGGACAAAATGGGGATAATGGGAACCTTTCGAACATTTTTGACAGCCCTATACACTTCCCCGATGGCCAGGATTTATATCAGCCCCTTTCCCATTTGCTAAAGGTACCAGGCAGGGATGCCCTCTCTCGCCCTTATTATTTAATATAGCCATAGAACCTTTGGCCAGATATTTAGAGACATCGTCCCTATTCAAAGGGATTAAAGTGGGTTCCCAGCAGGTCAAGGTGACTCTGTTCGCTGATGATGTGTTGTTATATTTTAGTGACCCTGAAAATGATCTCCAGAGGACAATGCAATTTATTGCTGACTTCGATTCACTCTCAGGGTACCGTATTAACCCTGGAAAAAGCGAGATCTTGGAGCTCGGTAGGCAGTTGCGACCTGCCTTCTAGGAATCTTTAGGATTTGGCCTGAAACCAACTAAATCTTATATCACTTACTTAGGCATCAAGATAGGGAAAACACCCAGTAGTATATATACCTTGAATTACCCCCCAATCTTTCAGAAAATTAAACAGGAACTTTCCCAGTGGCAAACCCTTCCCCTATCTTTTCTGGGACGCTGCCATCTGATTAAAATGGTATCATTTGCGAGAATGCTGTACCAACTGCAAACCATCCCAATACTATTAAAACATAAAGACATTCAAGAACTTAATAGAGCTTTCACACACTTTATTTGGTCAGGAAAAAGGCCTCGGATAGCACTACACAAGCTAATGCACACCAAATGGGTTGGAGGTATAAACTTCCCAAATATAAGGGGCTACAACATTGCATGCCTCATGAGACATGTGCTAGACTGGATACATTCAACTTCTTTCTATTCCTGTCTTCTGCTGGATCGGGACCTTGCCATGCCATGGAAATTGATCTTTTTACTCCACACTGAAAGAGCTTGCTTGCCGAGGATAGTGAAACTCTCGGTAATATTGAGGGACACTATAGAGACCTGGAAAGAAATTAGCTTACCGTTCCTGATTTCAAAATACATGCAATTTTGGGGGTCACCCAGAGTTCCCCCCAGCTCACAATTCTCATTCCCTTTCGATTTGGAAAGAAAAAGGTATCACAACACCCTTGCAACTCATGAACCCTGACCAAAAGTCATGGTACTCCTATAGTGACCTAAAGAACATCTATAACTTACCACACACAGCACTTTTTCAGTTTCGACAACTCTCCTCCTTCTGCCAAAAGAGGTTGAGGAATATAGACGCGGAAGTGATACAAAATTCACTGGACAATATCATCAATAAGCCAGGAATCCGCCACTCCATTTCCTCTCTATACAATGCTCTCAGAGATAACTTGCTGTCTGTGCACTCCTCTTCTATAGTTCAACACTGGTCCAAATCTTTGCAGGGCCCTGACATCACTGAACGCATTTTATGAGGATGGGAACAAATAAGGAAACATGTGACGTCAGAACTCTGGAGAGAGTCTCACTTTAAAATGTATAAGGCCATTTATGGCTTCAATTTCCCAGCTACACGCTCATGTCCTGACCGCTTGACAGCTTGTCCCAAGTGCCAGTTACCTTCTACAGACATGTGGCATGGCCTCTGGACCTGTCCACAAATAAGCAAGTTTTGGAAACAAGTACTAGATTTTATAAAATCCCTCTGGGGGATTACACTTGAAAAGGACCCATTAGTGTTAATATTTCAATCCATATCCCGAGATGATTTATATCCATCAACAGCTTGTAAAAAACTTTCCCCATTGTTACATGTGATTTTGATGGTGGCTAAGAGAACCATCCTGAGGGAGCCACTCGGTTCTCCCCCACTGTTCCTGGTGAAGCCTCTTTTAAAGCTCAACTAAACCATTTATTGAGCTTAGATCGCCTGACTACAGTTAGACGTAAAGAATCATTAACCTCCAAGTTCTTTCAAAAATGGAAACCTTTCATAATAAAAGTATTGACGGTGGGGGAGATACAATCCTTAATGGAACCTTTTCAATATACTCAGTGGTACCTTACGGAACAGTTAAAGGGAACTCTGGGTGCCCTGACTTATCGAGTTTAAAACCCGTTGAAGTAAGAGAGCTGATGAATATCATGAGGAGATAAAAGTAGACTCCACACGTCTGGTTTTCTGTTTTATATATTGAATGCTTGTTGTGTATATTCATAACAAGTGTTGATCGAGCACCGCAATGCTCGGGTGTTCTCGCCGAACACTATGTGGTGCTCGAGTATAATGGAAGTCAATGGGAGAACTCGAGCACTAAACCAGGCTCTGCAGAGGGCAGGCTGTCTGGTTCATAGGGAAAGGTGAGAAAATGGTGGAAAGACCACTGAAATAGTTTGGGAACAGCATGGGGAGGATGTCTGGATGCATCTTGGACTCCAAAGTCGCTGCTGTTAACGATGTTGTCCGAGTATTACACCACTTTTACGGAATGACAAGAATTCCCCCCAAAACCAAAAATATCATCGATTTTAGAGGAAATATTGTTAGGAAACATATATTTACTTGTACATAAAGCGCAAGTGCTGCCAAAAATTACAAGGAACAGGCATATCACATAAAGGAGGGTCTCATTCACATTATGGTACAATTGTTCATGTCGTGGGACTCCTACACTCATAAAGCCTATGCACAAAGGGAAAAGGCTGCCAAAAATTACAAGGAACGGGCACTCTAATACACCCTTTGTTACACATAAAGGAGGGCATCACACACACCCTTGAAAAATTATGATTGATGGCCTGCTGCTGACACTCAAAAACAATAGGGGTGACATGCTGCTGCTGAGCTGACCGTCTAAAACATTATGGGTGAGGTGCTGCTGCTGAGCTGACCATCTAAAAAATTATGGGTGACATACTGCTGCTGAGCTGACCGTCTAAAACATTATGGGTGAGGTGCTGCTGCTGAGCTGACCATCTAAAAAATTATGGGTGACATACTGCTGCTGAGCTGACCGTCTAAAACATTATGATTGAGGGCCTGCTGGTGAGCTGACCGTCTAAAACATTATGGCTAAGGGCCTGCTGGTGAGCTGACCGTCTAAAACATTATGGTAGATACTCAGATTGGGTCACTGTAACTAGTGGGGTACCACAGGGGTCTGTATTGGGTCCTATTCTCTTCAATATATTTATTAATGATATTGTAGCAGGTTTGCATAGTAAAATATAAATTTTTGCAGATGACACTAAACTGTGTAAAGTAATTAACACAGAGGAGGACAGTGCACTGCTACAGCAGGATCTGGATAGACTGGAGGCTTGGTCAGAAAAGTGGCAGATGAGGTTTAACACTGACAAATGTAAGGTTATGCATATGGGAAGGAATAATGCAAGTCACCAGTACATACTAAATGGTAAAGCACTGGGTAACTCTGACATGGAAAAGGACCTAGGAATTTTAGTGAACAGCAAACTAAGCTGTAGAAGCCAGTGCCAGACAGCTGCTGCCAAGGCCAATAAGATAATGGGTTGCATCAAAAGGGCATAGATGCCCGTGATGAGAACATAGTCCTGCCACTTTACAAATCACTAGTCAGACCACACATGGAGTACTGTGTACAGTTCTGGGCTCCTGTGAACAAGGCAGACATAGCAGAGCTGGAGAGGGTTCAGAGGAGGGCAACTAAAGTAATAACTGGAATGGGTGGACTACAGTACCCAGAAAGATTATCAAAATTAGGGTTATTCACTTTAGAAAAAAGACGACTGAGGGGAGATCTAATAACTATGTATAAATATATCAGGGGTCAGTACAGAGATCTCTCCCATCATCTATTTATCCCGAGGACTGTGACGAGGGGACATCCTCTGCGTCTGGAGGAAAGAAGGTTTGTACATAAACATAGAAGAGGATTCTTTACGGTAAGAGCAGTGAGACTATGGAACTCTCTGCCTGAGGAGGTGGTGATGGTAAGTTCACTAAAAGAGTTCAAGAAGGGCCTGGATGTATTTCTGGAGGGTATTACAGGTTATAGTTACTAGAGAGGGGTCGTTGATCCAGGGAGTTATTCTGATTGCCTGATTGGAGTCGGGAAGGAATTTTTCCCCCTAAAGTGAGGAAAATTGGCTTCTACCTCACAGGGGTTTTTTTGCCTTCCTCTGGATCAACTTGTAGGAAAACAGGCTGAACTGGATGGACAGATGTCTTTTTTCGGCCTTACAAACTATGTTACTATGTTACTATGGTTCCGGGCCTGCTGATGAGCTGACCGTCTAAAACATTTTGGTTCAGGGCCTGCTGGTAAGCTGACCGTCCAAAACATTATGGTTGAGGGCCTGCTGGTGAGCTGACCGTCTAAAACATCATGGTTGAGGGCAGGGGCGTATATAGAAATCATGGGGCCCCATAGCAAAACTCAGAATTGGGCCCCCACGCACAAAAAAAAAAAAAAAAATTAGAATTATTACACTAACCTAAGGGCCATGCGCATGAGCCCTTATAAGAACAATATAGGTACATTTTATGTGCGTTGTGTTTATGTTCAAATGAAGCATCTAGCGGTTAAGGCAAGGTGCTAACTCCAGTCCTGCTAGATTCAGCCATGTATAGATGACATCAACAGCTGATGGCACAGGCTCAAAAGTTGCACTACACACCTAGGTCTTACAATACATAATGTTTGTGTGTGTGTGTGTGCGTGTGTGTGTGTGTATGTATATATATATATATATATATATATATATATATATACACATATATACAGGGCCGTTTTAAGACATTGGTGGGCCCAGTGCAAAGATCAAGAGTGGGCCCCCCCCCCCTTTCGGGTAAACTTTACAGATTGCAAAATGGCTAACTTTTTTTTCTTAACAAGTCGCATCATTGTGTTTATTATCTCTGTACAGTGACATCGCTGTGTGTATTATCCCTGTACGGTGACATCACTGTGTTTATTATCTCTGTACAGTGACATCGCTGTGTGTATTATCCCACTGCAGGAAGAGGTAAGTGGTCTGTGTTTGTGTGTTTGTTTTCTATTTTTCAGGGTCGTGAATGCAGAGGACTACGTCGGATTCGGTGGACTACGTCGGACCAGCTTTTTTTTTTTTTTTCATAAAATGGTCAAACAGGGGTCTGGGGGAGTGTTTATTTCAATAAAATGTTTTATACTTGTGTGTGTGTATTTTTTTTTTCCAATACTACAGTTTTAGTAATTACGGCTATCTACAGACGGCCCTGATTACTAATACTGGGCTTAGTGCTTGCCGGTATGGCAGGCCAGCACTAACCCCAACATCTATTACCCCGGCACCCACCGCCACCAGGGGTGCCGAGAAGAGCCGGGTACCCGCAGGACGGACCTTCAAAATTGAGGGTCTGGCTCTGGGGCGGCTGCAGACTGGTACCATTAGGCTGGGAAGGGCCAATAACCGTGTCCCTTCCCACCCTGGTAGTGCCAGGCTGCCGCTGCTGGTTGTATCTGGCTGGAAAAGGAAAAAAGGGGGGGACCCCACGCCATTTTTTTACAAAAATAATTAAATAATTAAAAAAAAAATGGCGTGGGGTCCCCCCTTTTTTCCCTTTTCCAGCCAAATACAACCAGCAGCGGCAGCCTGGCACTACCAGGGTGGGAAGGGGACACAGTTATTGGCCCTTCCCAGCCTAATGGTACCAGCCTGCAGCCGCCCCAGAGCCAGACCCTCAATTTTGAAGGTCCGGTCCTGCGGGTACCCGGCTCTTCCCGGCACCCCTGGTGGCGGTGGGTGCCGAGGTATAATGTTGGGGGTTAGTGCTGGCCTGCCATACCGGCAAGCACTAAGCCCAGTATTAGTAATCAGGGCCGTCTGTAGATAGCCGTAATTACTAAAATGTAGTATTGGAAAAAAAAATACACACACACTAGTATAAAACATTTTATTGAAATAAACACTCCCCCAGACCCCTGTTTGACCATTTTATTAAAAAAAAAAAAAAAGCTGGTCCGACGTAGTCCACCGAATCCGACGTAGTCCTCTGCATTCACGACCCTGAAAAATAGAAAACAACACAACAAACACAGACCACTTACCTCTTCCTGCACTGGGATAATACAAACAGCGATGTCACAGTACAGGGATAAATACACACAGCGATGTCACTGTACAGGGATAATAAGCACAGTGATGTCACAGTACAGAGATAATAAACACAGCGATGTCAGTGTACAGGGATAATAAACACAGTGATGTCACCGTACAGAGATAATAAACACAGTGATGTCACAGTACAGAGATAATAAACACAGCGATGTCACTGTACAGGGATAATAAACACAGCGATGTCACCATACAGGGATAATAAACACAGTGATGTCACAGTACAGAGATAATAAACACAGCGATGTTCAGTGTACAGGGATAATAAACACAGTGATGTCACAGTACAGAGATAATAAACACGCGATGTCAGTGTACAGGGATAACAAACACACAAACACAGACCACTTACCTCTTCCTGCACTGGGATAATACACACAGCGATGTAAACACAGTGTCACCCATACAGGGATAATAAACACAGTGATGTCACAGTACAGAGATAATAAACACAGCGATGTCAGTGTACAGGATAATAAACACAGTGATGTCACCGTACAGAGATAATAAACACAGTGATGTCACAGTACAGAGATAATACACACAGCGATGTCACTGTACAGAGATAATAAACACCAGTGATGTCACAGTACAGGGATAATAAACACAGTGATGTCACTGTACAGGGATAATAAACACAGTGATGTCACCGTACAGAGATAATAAACACAGTGATGTCACAGTACAGGGATCGGCGTCTCGTGGCCCAATAAGACCTCAGATCAGCGTCTCGTGCCCCCATCAGACCTCAGGTCGGCGTATCGTGCCCCAATCAGACCTCGGGTCAGCGTCTTGAGCCCCCATCAGACCTCAAATAGCGTCTTGTGCCCCCATCAGACCTCAGGTCAGCTTAATGTGCCCCATCAGACCTCAGGTCAGCTCTTGTGCCCCATCACACCTCAGGTCAGCTCTTGTGCCCCATCAGACCTCAGGTCAGCGTCTTGTGCCCCATCAGACCTCAGGTCAGCGTCTTGTGCCCCATCAGACCTCAGGTCAGCTTAATGTGCCCATCAGACTCAGGTCAGCTTAATGTGGCCCATCAGACCTCAGGTCAGCTTAATGTGCCCCATCAGACCTCAGATCAGGGTCTTGTGCCCCATCAGACCTCAGGTCAGCTTAATGTGCCCCATCACACCTCAGGTCAGCTCTTGTGCCCCATCAGACCTCAGGTCAGCTCCTTGTGCCCCATCAGACCTCAGGTCAGCGTCTTGTGCCCCATCAGACCTCAGGTCAGCCATTTTTTGCCCCATCATCAGACCTCAGGTCAGCTTAATGTGCCCCATCAGACCTCAGGTCAGCTTAATGTGCCCCCATCAGACCTCAGATCAGGGTCTTGTGCCCCATCAGACCTCAGGTCAGCTTAATGTGCCCCATCAGACCTCAGGTCAGCTCTTGTGCCCCCATCCATCAGACCTCAGGTCAGCTCTTGTGCCCCCATCCATCAGACCTCAGGTCAGCCATTTCTGCCCCCATCAGACCTCAGGTCAGCCATTTTTGCCCCCATCATCAGACCTCAGGTCAGCTTAATGTGCCCCATCAGACCTCAGGTCAGCTCTTGTGCCCCATCTGTCAGACCTCAGGTCAGCTCTTGTGCCCCCATCCATCAGACCTCAGGTGACAGGTCAGCTCTTGTGCCCCCATCCCATCAGACCTCAGGTCAGCTCTTGTGCCCCCATCCATCAGACCTCAGGTCAGCCATTTTTGCCCCCATCATCAGACCTCAGGTCCCCCCCCCCCTGGGGGCCCCAGCCACAAAAAATACTTACAAAAAGCTGCCTCCGGTCTTCTTCTCCTGCGCACGCCTTCTTCTCCTGCAGTGTGTGATCCCGCGAGACCTGTGACCCAGCGCTGGATCTCGCGGGATCACACAGCCAGCCCAGGAGGAAGCGCGCAGCCAGGAGACTGACAGGGTAAGCATTATCCCCCCCCCCCCGTGTCGTAGAGTTCGGTCCCCCATAGGGCAGTACCAGTTGTACTGCACTATCGGCGGCCCTGCACACCCAAACCGGCCAGTTGTAAGGGGGGGCCCCCCCCACGTGACCTATTGGTGGGCCCGGTGCAGATGCACCATATGCCCTATGATTAAAGCGGCCCTGCATATATATATACATACACTAATGACAGAGTGTAAACTCACTGTGTCCACCTCCCTTACACCCTGCAGCACATGTGAGGACTGTCTGCTGTATTTCATTTAGGGCCCCAAAATTTTGTCTAGTGTTACGGTGCTCTGCTTGGTAAGCTATAAAGAGACCGCAGTGCACACCGGAGCTCTGATGAGCACAGCGGCCTCTTCAAACAGCTGATCAGTGTGGGTGTCAGGAGACGGATCCCCACTGATCTGATATTGATGACCTATGCTAAGGATAGACCATCCATATCAAATTCCCCGGTAAACCTTTTAAGTGAAAAAACAAGAAGCAGGTTGGACAGACAAACATATACAGTGTAACTCTACTTTACAAACATTTTCTACATGTCCTAGTGACCTGCCAATTTAGATTGGTGGAAATCGGGGGAATGAGACCCCACTTAAGCGAGGAGGCAGAAATACTTGTACTGTCCCTCCTTACTAACGAAAGACTGGATCACAGACTTTCTATAAGGGTCCATTCACATGTCTGCAACTGTTTTGCAGTCCACAAATTGCAGATCCACAAAACACGGACGCCGGCCATGTGCATTCCACATTTTGCAGACCACACATGGCCGGCACTATAATAGAAATGCCTTTTCCTGCCCGTGTCTTTGGACAAGGATAAGACATGTTCTATTTTTTTGCATTGAAAATAAATAGGTCCTCACTAGAGATGAGCGAGCACTAAAATGCTCGGGTGCTTGTTATTCGAGACAAACTTTTCCCGATGCTCGGGTGCTCGTTTCGAGTAACGAACCCTATTGCAGTCAATGGGAGACTCGAGCATTTTTTGCAGGGGACCAAGGCTCTGCCTAGGGAAGGCTGGGTGAAAACCTGGAAACATCAGAAAATGATGGAAACAGCAGGGGCAGCATGCATGGATGCCTCTGAGGCTGCCTAATCCCACCATTACCCCAAATTCTCCTGCAACAGCCTGGTGGTTACCATCATGGCAATTGTGCTCACCCAGACCAAGAAAGGCGAGGCACATGTCCATGACATGTTAGGGAAGCACCCAACTAGGTGCAACGAAGGTCCATCACCCATGCCCATGCTGGCACTGATCTCCTATCCCCAGCCACACGATGCAGGCATAAGCCTGACACAGCATGGCGGTGACACCAACAAGTGACCAAGTTAGATGAGGTAGCAGGTGAGCCACCCAAAAATTTACCCTGACGCAGCATGGCGGTTACACCACCAATGACTTTGTCCGACTGAGAATGCAGTGAAATGGCTTTTGTTGAGCCTCCAAAAATTTTTTTCTTTTCGGAGTACATAAAGTCGACCCTCAGCAAAAATTTTTTTTTTTAAATGTCGGTACTTGCGCCTCCTGAAAAATTGTTTTGGACTGTCTGTTTGACGTTCCTGAAACATTGTTTTACAGTGTCTGTAGTTGACACTGCGGAAAAATTGTTTGGAGAGAGGGCCTGTAGGTGGCCCTCCGGAAAAATTGTCGTAAAAGAGTGCCAGTTGGCCCTCTAAAAAATTGCGTTTTGGGTCAGCGTTAGGCAAAGACGACAAGGAGGAGGAGGAGTAGGAGGAGTAGAGAAGAGGATGTTAATCTTTAGCTGCTTTCCCCCGGAGGAGATTTGAATTCTGGTGAAATCCAGGCTTTGTTCATTTTAATAAGCGTCAGCCTGTCAGCGCTGTCAGTTGACAGGCGTGTACGCTTATCAGTGATGACGCTACCAGCTGCACTGAATACCCGCTCTGACAACACGCTAGCGGCAGGGCAGGCCAGCACCTCCAAGGAGTACAGCGCCAGTTCAGGCCACGAGTCCAGCTTTGAAACCCAGTAGTTGTATGGAGCAGAGTGATCGGTCCGGACGTTGGTATGGTCAGCTAGGTACACCCTCATCATCTTTCTGTAAAGCTCCCCCCTACTCTGCCTAGACTGGGGACAGGTGACAGTGTCTTGCTGGGGTGACATAAAACTGGCAAAGGCCTTGGAGAGCGTTCCCCTGCCAGTGCTGGACAAGCTGCCTGCTCGCCTACTCTCCCACGCTACTTGGCCCACAGAAGCACGCCTTCTGCCGCTAGCAGTGTCAGATGGGAAGGATTGTTTCAGCTTGTGCACAAGGGCCTGTTGATATTGATTCACTCTCATACTCCTTTCCTCTACAGGGATGAGAGTGGAAAGGTTCTGCTTGTACTGTGGGTCCAGGAGAGTGAACACCCAGTAATCGGTGTTTGAAAAAATTCTTCTAATGCGAGGGTCACGGGATAGACAGCCTAACATGATGTCTGCCATGTGCGCCAGAGTCCCAACACGCAAGAATTCCCTCTCCTCACTGGCCTGACTCTCCATTTCCTCCTCCTCCTCCTTCTCCTCCTCCAAGTCCTCCTCTTCAGCCCATACACGCTCAACAGTTAATAAGGACTGAGCACTGGTACCCTCTTCTGTCTCGCCGACATTCTCCTCCTCTTCCTCCTCATCCCCCTCCTCCGATACGCGCTGAGAAACAGACCGGAGGGTGCTCTGGCTATCAAGCGACGTATCTTCCTCCACCGTCTCTTGTGACAAGCGCAAAGCTTCCGACTTCATGCTGAGCAGTGAATTTTTCAACAGGCAAAGCAGCGGGATGGTGAGGCTGATAATGGCGGGTTCGCCGCTGACCATCTGTGTTGACTCCTCAAAGTTGGTCAACACCTAGCAGATATCAGACATCCACGTCCACTCCTCATTGTAGACTTGAGGAAGCTGACTGACCTGACTACCAGTTCTGGTGGAAGTTGACATCTGGCAGTCTACAATCACTCTGCGCTGCTGGTAAACTCTGGATAACATGTTTAATGTCGAATTCCATCTTGTGGGCACTTCGCACAATAGTCGGTGAGCGGGCAGTTGTAGGCGGCGCTGCGCTGCCCCTGAGAGTGGCAGCATCTGTAGTCGACTTGCGGAAATGCGCACAGATGCGGCACACCTTGGTGAGCAAATCAGACAGATTGGGGTATGTCTTGAGGAACCGCTGAACTATGAGATTGAACACGTGGGCCAGGCATGGCACATGTGTCAGTCTGCCGAGTTGCAGAGCCGCCACCAGGTTACGCCCGTTGTCACACACAACCATGCCTGGCTTGAGGTTCAGCGGTGCCAGCCACAGATCGGTCTGCGCCGTGATGCCCTGTAATAGTTCTTGGGCGGTGTGCCTTTTGTCACCTAAGCTCAGCAGTTTGAGCACCACCTGCTGGCACTTAGCCACGGCACTGCTGCTGCACCTAGAGCTACCGACTGAAGGCACCGTGCCCACGGATGCTAATTCGGAGGAGGAGGTGGAGGAGGAGGAGGGGTTGGAGGAGGAGGCATAGTACGTCTGAGAGACCTTGACTGAGGTAGGCCCCGCAATCCTCGGTGTGGGCAGTACATGAGCGGACCCAGGGTCAGACTCGGTCCCAGCCTCCACCAAGTTAACCCAATGTGCAGTCAGTGATATATAGTGTCCCTGCCCAGCAGCACTTGTCCACGTGTCCGTGGTTAGGTGGACCTTCTCAGAAACAGCGTTGGTCAGGGCACGGATGATTTTTTGTGACAGGTGCTGGTCTAGGGCTGGGACGGCACATCGGGAAAAATAGTGGCGGCTGGGGACCGAATACCAAGGGGCAGCCACCGCCATGAGGTTGCGAAAGGCCTCGGTCTCTACCAACCTATAGGGCAGCATCTCCAGGCTCAGCAATTTGGAGATGTGGACGTTGAGGGCTTGGGTATGTGGGTGGGTGGAACTGTATTTCCTCTTGCGCTCCAGTGTCTGCTGTAAAGACAGCTGAACGCTGCACAGGGACACATTGGTGGACACTGTGGAGGATCGTGGAGGCGAAGGTGTGGTTTTCCGGCGGGAGGCGCTCGTGCCAGGGTCCTGGGCAGGAGGTTGACTAGCAGAGGCAGCGAGTGACACAGGGGAAGGAGCAGTGGTGGGACTCGCAGGAGGTGAACGGCCTTGGTTCCATTGAGTGGGGTGTTTAGCACTCATATGCCTGCGCATGCTGGTGGTGGTTAGGCTAGTAGTGGTGGCACCCCTGCTGATCCTGGTATGGCACAGGTTGCACACCACAGTCCGTCGATCATCCTCAATTTCTTTAAAGAACCTCCAGACTTGCGAACATCTAGGCCTCACCACGGGAGCTTCACTACGTGAAACAGTTGCTGCTGATGCACCAGCTCTGGCCCTGCTTCTCCCTCTGGCCACACCACTGCCTCTTCCAACCTGTTCTGGTGCAGCACTCGCCTCCGCCACAGAAGCACTGTCTTCACTCGGCTTATCAACCCAGCTTGGGTCAGTCAACTCGTCATCCTCCGATTCCTCAGTCTGCTCCCCCCTCGGACCTCCTGCCCTGACAACTTCACCACTGTCTGACAACCGTGTCTCCTCATCATCCGACACCTCTTTACACACTTCTTCCACTAAGTCAACATTGTCATCACCCACAGACTGCGACAGTTGGAAAACTTGGGCATCGGGAAGAGGTCAGCAGCAACCTGAGAAGTGGTTTGTGACTCTGGGAAGGGTCCAGAAAAACAGTTCCTCAGAGTATGCCGGATCGCATTCCAAATTTTCCTGGGAGGGGGGCAGACTGGGGGGGGGGG
>ONZH01015952.1:0-10343 GCA_900303285.1 Rhinella marina
GCTGCATTTTTTTTTTTAAATTTAGGGCAAAAAGAACGCAAGTGTGGCTGACGCTAATACCACGTGCACAGAGCGTGTGCATTAGAACCTTTCTGTAGTCTATATACCTGACATCCATTGCTATTTTTTTCTACCGTTAATTAAAGGCTGCAGTACCTCTTTTGTGCCTGCTGTATAACATTTGCGCAAGGAGGCACATATAGTTTAGGGATAGGATTTGGCTAGGCAGGGTTAGTTGTTCTGTTCAAAAGACACAAAAGTCCATTGTTATATCTGGCTGCAATATATTATTTTTGTGGTGGGTTAAAAATTGCGCAAGGTTGCCTGACCTTAACACCACCTTTTCAGCGTCTGCTGTCTAACATTTGTGTATCCCAAATAACAGAAATCCAGTTGTATTTTTTCTGAGGCTATTGAAGGCAACAATTATTAATGTCGCCATGATTAGCGGCAGAAAGAAACGCAATAAATGTCAGGTATATAGGAGAAACAAACATTGTATATATGCAAAACATTGTACTGCACACGCTGCGCAGCTGGTGTTTAAGATTAGGCAAACTTGTGAAAATTTTGACCATCAAGAATAACAATATTGCAGCCAGATATAACAAAAGTCCTTAAAAAGGACTTTTGGGTCTTTTCAACAGAACAACTAACCCTGCCTAGCCAAATCCTATCCCTACACTATCTGTGCCTGATTGTGCAACGTTATACATTTATTATGAATAATGGCAGAAAAAAAATACACTGGATGTCAAGTATTTAGGATACAGAAAGGTTATACTGCACATGCAGCACAGGTATGTGACATTACCTGCGCTGCGTCTCTGCTGCATAACGTTTGCTCATTCGGTGAAATTTTTCTGCTCATACACTAAAAAAAAATCTGCGCAACTGTAACTTTGACAAACTTGCATATATACCATTTAGTATGTGCAAGGCAAGCAGTAAAGGGACAGGGAAGTGGGCATGTGGCTGATGTGCACGGTGGGCGCGGTGAAAGTGTCTGCTGGCAGAGCACAAGAAACAAAGTCATCCAAAACTCCTAGCTTCATGTCTCAGTCTGAAGGGCGGCGCAAGACAGGTTATTGTTAGGTTAACATGTCAGGAGGAGGACCAGAGTGAGGTTAATTTTTTAGGTTAAAAAATTAGGGGCGAGGGCCTGCTGGTGAACCTTTTAAATATTTAAAGGGAGGGCAGTCTAATAAGCAGTTTGATATGATGGAGGAAGAGGAGGATGAGGACGAGAAGAGGAAGGGGTACATGGAAATACAGTGTTTTCAATACACCCTAAAAGCCACATTTAAAGTTCCTTTATGTTCAGCCACTTTCCTCTGGTGGGGGTAGCGAAGTCAAGGGCAATCCAGGCCTTGTTAATTTTGATTAGCGTCAGCATTTTCAGTTGATAGGCGGATGCGCTTAGCAGTTATTATGCCCTCAGTGGCACTAAATAACCGCTCTGACAAAACGCTGGCAGCAGGGCAGCACCTCCAAGGCGTAAAGCGCCAGTTCGTGCCATGCTGAGGACGTTGACATGGTAAAGGAGTACCTAGCTGACAATTTTACAAAACCTTCCCTCCTACTTGTGACACTAGGCCGCTTATCAGAACCTTTTCCACATGCAGCGTGTCCACCTTTATTTGAGAGCAGGTAGAGTTCCAGCACGTGCTCAGGTCGCACAGCAGTCAGTGAGCAGGCAAGTGTAAGCGCTGCTGCAGCATTGCCAGACCGGCGGAAGCTGTAGGTGACTTTCGGAAATGGGCACCTTCACCAGCAACTCAGGCAAATTGGTGTAGGTTTTGAGAAACCGCTGAACCACTAAGTTGAAGCAGTTGTTTGGCCTGAGGCAGACTGCTGTTCGTCCTTCCTGTTGGAGGAACAGGTAGACTCATTCCTGTCATTAGTTCCAGGGTCCTATAGGGTCAGTTTGGTTTAGGTTCCTGTGTATGAACTCGCCTACATTTGAGGCCTGTTCATACTTATAGTCAATCAGGATTAGGATCAGGGTTTCCTTTAGGAGGTGTCCATCTTCCTTCCTTAGTTTCCAGGCCTTATCTTCTTTCCCTCCTATGCTCTGTGTGGGTTTCCCCCCCATACCTGAGCGTGACAGTATGTGTGTGAGCTTGCCGAGCTCCAAAGCCGCCACCAAGTTGCGGCTGTTATCAGACACAAAAAATCCTGGTTATAGGTTGAGTGGCGAGAACCACAGCTCAGCCTGGTCCCTTATTCCCTGCCACAGCACTGTGGCGGTGTGTTGTTTGTCACCTAAGCAAATAAGTTTCAGCACAGCCTGTTGCCGCTTCCCCACCACTGTGCTAAACTGCTTCCAGCTACTAACTGAAGTCTGACTGTTGATGCAAGATGAGAATTCCTAGATGGAAGTGGAAGAGGAGGAGGGGTTGTAGCCGCTAATGTAGGTGGTGGCGGAAATCATGATGGAAGTAGGGCCCGCAATCCTTGGCGTCGGAAGCACCTGTGCCATCCCAGGGTACAACTCGCTCCCACCCTCCACAGCGTTCACCCAGTGTGCCGTCAGGGAAAAGTAGCATTCCTGGCCAGGAGCACTTGTCCATGTGTCAGTTGTTAAGTGGACCTTCCCAGCAACTGCATTTGTCAGGGCACGGGTTATGTTTCGGGACACATGCTGGTGTAAGGCTATGAGGGCACACCGGCAAAAATAGTGGTGGCTAGGTACTGAGTAACTAGGGACAGCCGCCGCCTTCAGACTGCAAAAAGCCTCAGTGTCCACAAGCCTAAACAGCAAACATTTCCAGCGCCAGCAATTTGTAAAGGTGTGCATTTAGTGCTATGGCCTGTGGGTGGGTGGCTGGGTATTTGCACTTTCGTTCAAAGGCCTGGGGTATGGACATCTGTACGCTGCACTGGGACACAGAAGTGGATGTGCTCGCTGATGGTGCTTGCGAGGGTCCAGGTGCGGGGCAGGAGGCATCTGGGCCTGCGTCTTGGCTAGCATGTAACACAGGGAAGAGGAGGCAGTGGTGTGACCCGCAGACACCAATTGTGGATAACACCTATTAGGGTGCTTTG
This sequence comes from Rhinella marina, assembly GCA_900303285.1. Classification (NCBI taxonomy): domain Eukaryota; kingdom Metazoa; phylum Chordata; class Amphibia; order Anura; family Bufonidae; genus Rhinella; species Rhinella marina. Next base: position 3,049 of record ONZH01015952.1, read on the forward strand.
CAATGAAGATCATGCCGGTGGTGGTCAGGTTGCTAGTGTTCATGCTCCTGCTCATTTTGGTACGGCACAGGTTGCAAATGACAATTCTTTTATTGTCCACACTTGGTGTGGCCTGCCTTCTCCCTTTTGCCACCCCACCGCCTCTTCCAGCCTGTTGCGGTGCTGAGGATTCCCCCCATCCTGTGCTGCTGTGCTCGCTCAGCTTGCCACCTTCCCATATTGGGCCAGTGATTTCATCGTCCACCACCTCCTCTTCCACTTCTTCACTCTGGTCCTCCTCCTGACAAGTTGACGTTCAGTGCTGCTGACACTCAAAAAACATTTGGGGTGAGGGCATGCTGCTACTTGCGCTTTATATACAAGTAAATATATGTTTCCTAACAATATTTCCTCTAAAATCAATGTTATATTTGGTTTGGGGGGTATTATTGTCATTCCATAAAAGTGGAGTAATAGTCGGACATCATCATGAATATCAGTGACTTTGGAGTCCAAGATGCATCCAGACATCCTCCCCATGCTGTTCCCTAACCATTTCTGTGGTGTTTCCACCATTTTCTGACGTTTCCCTATGAACCAGACACCCTCCCCTCTGCAGAGCAAGGGGTGCCCGGTCTTCTCCCATTGACTTCCATTATACTTGGGTGCTCGGCCGAGCACTCGAGCACCACCTAGTGTTTGGCCAGAGCACCCGAGTATCGCGGTGCTCGATCATCACTAGTGTCTGCTTCTTAACAGTGACTCGGCCTCTGAAATGGTGGATAGGACCGCATACAGTTCTCTGTAATTTGAGGATCTGCTTCTCATGATGTCTGACCATTGACCCTGGAAATACGCTGTGCCTATCTTGGCTCCCCAGCCTGAGGCACTGGCGTCTGTTACTATCTGAACTTCTGGGGTCTTCATCCAGTCTATTCCCTAAAGAAGATTTTCTCTTCTTTTCCACCAATTTAGATCCCTCTTGACTGATGGTGGAATGGGAACCATCTTGTCTAGGGAAGATTGTTTTCGATCCCAGACACTTAGAATCCAGGTCTGCAAAATCCTGGAGTGGGCCTGGCTCCAAGGCACGGAGAGTATGCAAGAGGTTAGAATTTCGCAGACTACTCATTGTCGGATTAAACAACTGCAGAGACTCTGGAAAGTTGAGATTCTCTCCATCAGGGAGATTACTTTGTCTGGAGGTAGGAGTGTCTTCTGGGATGTTGAATCTAACAGAACACCAAGAAATTTTACCTTTCCGGATGGAAGAACAGATTTTTTTTACGTTTATTAGCCATCCTAGTCTGGAAAGGAAAACTATGAATTCCTTTGTAGCAGAATCGGTGTGTTCCCTTGAACTTCCGATTACAAAGAAGTTGTCTAAATAAGGAACCACATTTAGCCCCCTTTCTCTCAGATAAGCAATCATTTCCACAACCAACTTGGTAAACACTCTGGGGGGGGGGGAACGCATTGCTCACGTCATGAACGCATTGCTTGGGATAAGAGGAACTGTGGATGATACTGATTCCATCTTGAATCTCCTGTATGTGATTAACTTGTTCAAAGGTTTTAAGTTTATAATGGTGTGGTAAGAACCATCAGGTTTTTTTTCACTAGAAAGAGTCTTGGAATAAAATCCTTTCTTTTTTCGATGTCTGGGACTTCTTGTAACCACACCTGTTTTTATCTGGTATGGCTCTGTCCAAATCCTTAACTGTATTTCTGACAGTGAGCAGTTATGAGGAAAATTTCTTAAGAGGGGCTGAAGAAAATTGTATCTTGTAACCTTGGCAGTGGCGTACCGCCAATGTAGGCAGACCACGCTAGGGCCCGGAGCACGCAGAAGGCCCCGCCCCCCTGCACACAAGGTGGCTGGCTTGCTTAGTAAGTTTTAGCTGACCGGGTGACCGGTAAAGAGGGAAAATGTGGCGCCACTCACCCATATCCACAGTTGTGACCCGCAACCCCCCCCCCGGGCGCGCACCCAGCTGAAAGATATATGCGCCCCACCCCGATGCGTGGCGCCTGCCAGCCTCCACCTCCGTGATCTGCCGGTGCCACCTCCGTTGTGACTTGCCTCCTGTTTTGAGTCCTGCAGCGGCTGCGTGACCATCACCCGCCGCCCTGGCTGCAGCCAGGCCTAGTTGCCAGCCAGGCCTAGTCGCTCCAGACTCCGGTCACCACAAGTTTCTTCCACCAGCGCTGGCAGCTGCACACTGTAAGTGAGGACCTCCAGTCTCCAGCCAGGGCAGAAAACGGTTGGAAAACAACTGGGCATTCTAGGGAAAACTCCTGCGATGATGTACAGAGAGGAGGGAGCCATGCTGGAGTTTTGGTGAGGCTTAGCTGTGTGTGTGTATTTCCATGTGTGTGTCCCTGTCCTCTGTGTCCCTGTGTTTGTCCCTGTGTGTGTGTGCCTGTCCTCTCGACTGTGTGCCCTGTCCTGTGTGTCTGTCTGTCCCTCTGTGTCCCTGTGTGTGTCCCTCTGTCCCTGTGGTGTCTGGTCCCTCTGTGTCTCTGTCTGTCCCTCTGTGTTCCCTGTGTGTGTCCCTGTCGCTGTGTGTCTCTGTCCGTCCCTCTGTGTCCCTGTGTCTTGTCCCTTGTGTGTGTGTGCCTGTCCCTCTCACTGTTTGCCCCTGTCCCTGTGTGTGTGTGTCTTTCCGTGTGTGTCTGTCTGTCCCTCTGTGTCCCTGTCCGTGTGTGTGTGTCTGTCCGGTCTGTCTGTCCCTCTGTTTGTCCCTGTGTGTGTGTGCCCCTGTCCCTGTGTGTGTCCCTGTGTGTCTGTCCCTGTGTGCTGTCTCTGTCCCTGTGTGTGTCTGTCCCTCTGTGTCCATGTGTTTGTCCCTGTCCCTGTGTGTGTGTGCCTGTCCCTCTCCACTGTGTGCCCCTGTCCCTGTGTGTGTGTGTCTGTCCGTGTGTCTGTCTGTTCCTCTGTGTCCCTGTGTGTGTCCCTGTGTGTCTGTCTGTCCCTCTGTGTCCCTGTGTTTGTCCCTGTCCCTGTGTGTGTGCCCCTGTCCCTGTGTGTGTCCCTGTGGGTCTGTCTGTCCCTCTGTGTCCCTGTGTGTGTGCGCCTGTCCCTGTGTGTCTGTCTGTCCCTCTGTGTCCCTGTGTGTGTGCCGCTGTACCTGTGTGTGTGTGTCTGTCTGTCCGTGTGTGTATCATCATCACCATGCCCACAGTGTTCCTATGTCTTGACACAGCTGCATCAGGACGTTCTGTGGGGGCAAGAAGAAGACGGAAGAGGAGACAACGGCGCCAGCAGGCACAGGGAGGCACACTAAGGACGCAGGTAAGACTACCACATGATCTACACTAGTGTTATCTGTGGTTTTACATAGGACTGCAGGTAACACTACTACATTATCAGCACTAGTTATCTGTGGTTTTACATAGGACTGCAGGTAACACTACTACATTATCAGCACTAGTTATCTGTGGTTTTACATAGGACTGCAGGTAACACTACAACATGATCTACACTAGTGTTATCTGTGGTTTTACAAAGGACTGCAGTCAACACTCCAAATTGGAAAAAAATGCAGTTCCTCCACCGTATTACGGGTTTTGTTCCTACAACGTTCCCTTTGCAGCAAATGGGGGTGTGGCGGGGAGGAGCCAGGGCAGGAGGTGGGATGGGCCAGGGGTGGATACTGGGCGGAGTTAGGGGGCCTATTTCAGAGTCTTGCTATGGGGCCCAATGATTTCTATGTACGCCCCTGAACCTTGGGCAATGATGCTTATAGGCCCAAGGGTTTGCAGTTATCAGACTCCACTGAGGTAGAAAATTCTTCAGCCTGCCTCCCACTTTGGCGTCATTGTTTGGACTGCTTATTTTGTGGGTTGAGGATAAAACCCCAACCTCTGCCTCCTCTTGTATGACTACAGCGGCTTGATTTTCCCCTTCCTCTATATGCTCTAGTCTGTGAAGGGAAAGGCCGAAAGTTTCTTTTTGGATTCTTTTTCATCAGGAAAACCTTTTTTCTTAACTCCAGCCTTTTCAAGTATCTTGTCCAGAACTGGACCAAAAACAAATTCTCCTGAGAAGGCAATAGACCAGGCTCGCATCCAAAGGGCTCTTCTAGCGGCATTAGAAAATGCTGCATCCTTGGCCGAAAAGCACACAGTCTCAGCCGAAGCATCGGCTAGAAAGGCAGTGGCTGATCTTAAGGGTAGGGATTGGGAATTTATTATATCCTCTCTTGTAGTTTTATTTTTGAGATGTCCCTCTAATTCGGCCAACCAGAAATACATAGCTCTAGCCACAGATGTGGCAGCGATATTAGTCTTGACTCCAAACATAGCGGCTTCCCACGCTTTCCTTAGTAGGGAGTCTGCCTTGCGATCCATAGGATCAGATAGTTGGGAGGTGTCTTCAAATGGTAGGGCCGTTTTTTTCACTACTGTTGCTACCTGAATGTCAATTTTAGGGATTTCGTCAAAAATCATACATTTGGCTGGATCAAACCAAAGTCTATTTTTAAATTCCCTGGAAACTCCCAATCTTTTTTCTGGTTCGATCCATTCGTCCAGAATCATGTCTTTGAAATTTTAATTAATTGGAAAAACCTTTGTTTTTTTAGAACGTAGGCCCCCAAACATTTCATCCTGAACAGTACGAGGTTTAGGTACATCCTCGATGCCCATAGTAGATCTGATGGCTACAAGTAATTTCTCCATTTCATCTGAGGAGAAGAAATACTTCGTCATTTTCTATTATTTCCCCTTCAGACAATAAATCCTCCTCTAAGGCCTGTTTGGATGTAGACATCTCCTCGTCAATCTCCTTTGGGTCAGAAGAGGATTGTACAGAAGGCCTAGGCTTTTTAGGAAGAGGAATGGAGGGTCCTGGAGCATTTAAGGAGGTTAAAGAGCTCTTAATCTCCTCCTGGATTAAAGACAGAATAGAAGGTTGCTCGTCTTTTAAAACATCATCGATGAAGCTTTTGCATAACTTCTTCTTATAATTATCAGGAAGTCTCCTTGCACAAGTAGCGCACTTCTGAGACCGGGACTTAGCTTTAGGTTCTTTAGGGGGCCTACAGGACAGACGAGCAACCGACTATGAGGAGATGTTACAGGCCAAGAAAATATAAGAAAACATACTCCCAAGGGGAACTCACGAGGGGTGCAGCCGGAAAGGGATCAGAGCTCTCTGGACGGGATGCAGGAGCCTCAGACACCGATATGGTAGCAGGGATGCCTCTCCTGAGCCGCATGCCCGCTCACAGATAATCCTCCTGGTGTCTGACGTCATCAAGCAAGGCCCCAATGGTGCGCTTGTAGCTCCACCCCTGTGTCCTGCCGACAAGGGAAGAACGCTATACGCGCGCGACCCTGGTTCCGGCGGTCTGCTTCCTACAGCGGTGGAAGGAGGAACGCATCACAGCTTTAACCCCTGCTGCAGGAGGACAGCGGGAGATTCAGGTACTCGTTGAAGCACAATTTAAAAAATAGCCAAAATCTTCACCTCCACCAAGGAGGCATCTCTGTGAGCTGACCCTAGTAGGGACAGGAAAAACACTGAGAGAATTAGGCGGTGGGGGCGTTTTAACTCTCTCTCTGTGCTTTTCCGGCCCCTACAGAGGTCAAGGGTCATCTCTCACTTGTGGCCGTCATGGTGGATGGAATGGAAAAAAAGTTTGTAATATATATGTGTTACTAGATATCTTTACTCTGAACTTCCAGTACAAGGCTTTTCTCTAGGTACAACTCACTAAGGGGAGCTCTGATTGGTTTCTATGGGCAACAAAGAAACTTCTACACCTGGAACGTTTTTATACATAAGGCCCTAGGTGTTTTACAGAGGAAAAACAAACTAAAACATAAAGCATCAGAGAGAACATGCAACGGACAAGTGATTTATGTGCAGTTTATTGAAAGTTTAGATATACTAAGAAGTACTTGCCTTAAAGGGGTTTTCTCAGCAGGTTGATTCACTGGCTGACAGGCAGTTTACACTCACACTGTCTCCTCAGGCTGTGGGTGGGTCTCCAGCAGTTATTACTCTGACAGAGCAGGAGATTGTGATCTCTAACACAATTCCAGGTAAAGCTTCTCAGTCCTCACAATACTTGGACCTTTTGCTTACTGTGGGTAATCACTCAGAGCTCAGTCCTATCATTCTTCACTGCTCTCAGCCAATCCGATAACAGTCTTTCTGGTCTGCAGGTTACCATAGAAACCTGTGCGCAGTGAGAGACCTGCTGAACTGTCTATAGCTGAGGACTAAAGTAAAATCTATTGACCACTGTATTTAGAAAATGTCTTCTTTTAAAGAGGACCTCTCACCGCTCCTGACATATCTGTTTTAATAGCTGCCTGCATTCCCCATGTAATAACAATTTTGGAGCATCTATTCTTATGGCTCTAGGTTGTGCTATTCCTTTAATATTTCTACTAGAAGTTATGAATGAATTGCTATTAGCCTTTAGTAAGGGTACAGATGGGAAGTAACCAGTTGGGGGTATGTACCTGCACAGTCTGAACATGGCAGCACTGATTGGATAGAGTGAGTCTGTGCAGGTACACACCCCCAACTGGTTACCTCCCCTCTGTACCCTTGCAGACTGCTAGCAGGAAGCTATTAAAATAGGCATGTCAGGAGCAGTGAGATGTCCTCTTTAACTGTCCCATTAGATTGAAAGCTAATCTTTGTAACTAGTGAGAAAACAAGAATTGCTTACCGGTAATTGTTTTTCCAGAAGCCCATGACGGCACCCTTGCGACATAGGACCCCCGTTCAGGACAGGAAACCTGCTAAGATATAAAAGATTCACACCCCTACCACACCTCAGTTATAAATAATGACCACTCCGGAGGTGTGTTTACAATAAGGAGGGGACCCAATCTGGTAAATTATATACCCTAAATCAAATATGGCAATAAAGTGCCAAAAGACGTACAAGAAAGGACACTTTTTTTTTTTTTTTAGGGACAGGCATTTTTTAGGGGTGCAGTCATGGGGCCCCAAAAATCAACAAAACTAGGGAGGGGCTACAGCTTGCAGTACCTTTCTCCCAAAGGCTGCATCTAAATTTAGATTCAGCCTATAATGCTTAAAAAAAAGTATGTGGCGAACTCCATGTAGCCGCCCTGCATATCTGGGCTAGAGAAGCATCCGCCTTCTCTGCCCAGGACGTAGCCACCGATCTGGTGGAATGGGCCCAGAACCCTGACGGCGGGACAGCCCCTGAGAAGTATAGGCAAGGACAATAGCCTCCTTAACCCATCTAGCAATAACCCTGGAAGAGTCTTTACGACCCTTAGATCTACCACTAAATTGAAAGATTTTCATCCGCCATCCAAGCAGC
>ONZH01015953.1:0-32653 GCA_900303285.1 Rhinella marina
AAGGCCTATATATTTTTATAGTTCAAGGTACACAGCCGTGTACTAACTGTTCAGACGGTGGTATTAACACCAGGTATTTAAATTAATTTGCAAAGAGAACGCCCACAGTACAGTTGCCCAATTATAAGGCCTATATTAATTATAGTTCAAGGTACACAGCCGTATACTACTGTTCAGACGGTGGGTATTAACACCAGGTATTTAATTATTTTGCAAGAGAACGCACAGTACAGTTGCCAATTATAAGGCCTATATATTTTATAGTTCAAGGTACACAGCCGTGTACTAACTGTTCAGACGGTGGGTATTAACACCAGGTATTTAAATTAGTTTGCAAGAGAACGCACAGTACAGTTGCCAATTATAAAGGCCTATATATTTTATAGTTCAAGGTACACAGCCGTGTACTAACTGTTCAGACGGTGGGTATTAACACCAGGTATTTAAATTATTTGCAAGAGAACGCACAGTACAGTTGCCAATTATAAGGCCTATATATTTTATAGTTTCAAGGTACACAGCCGTGTACTAACTGTTCAGACGGTGGGTATTAACACCAGGTATTTAAATTATTTTGCAAGAGAACGCACAGTACAGTTGCCAATTATAAGGCCTATATATTTTATAGTTTCAAGGTACACAGCCGTGTACTAACTGTTCAGACGGTGGGTATTAACACCAGGTATTTAAATTATTTTGCAAGAGAACGCACAGTACAGTTGCCAATTATAAGGCCTATATATTTTATAGTTCAAGGTACACAGCCGTGTACTAACTGTTCAGACGGTGGGTATTAACACCAGGTATTTAAATTAGTTTTGCAAGAGAACGCACAGTACAGTTGCCAATTATAAGGCCTATATATTTTATAGTTTCAAGGTACACAGCCGTGTACTAACTGTTCAGACGGTGGGTATTAACACCAGGTATTTAAATTAGTTTTGCAAGAGAACGCACAGTACAGTTGCCAATTATAAGGCCTATAATATTTTATAGGCAGAGCACCTAATACACCACTAATGCCTCTCTCTGTCCCTACTCCAGCAGCTATCCCTGAATACAGCAGCCGTTCTCTGTAAAGTGTATATTGTAGTAAAGCTATCACTGTACTGCACTATAGTAGCCCTGATAAGGGCTTTTAATCACGCTCCTGCCTGTCCAACAGCTAAAACCTGTCTCTCCTTCTCCAGCCTCTGTCCCTGACTAAGTTCACGCAGCATATGCGTACGAGCAGGAAGAGCTGAGTTTTTAATATTCGAGGTCACATGGTTTTTCCAAGCCAATCCATGTAGACGCCGTTTTCGCGCTGCCAGCGTGCTCAGCGTGCCTGTCATACCCCCCCTGCATGGTGATTGGTGGAAAAAGAGCGCCAGGGAAGGTGGGAGGGGAAACGAATTCTAAGTGCGCCATCGCCGTTATACTCGAACGAAATTGAGTACGCCGAATAGCGTAGTATTCGATCGAATACCAGCTCGATCGAACACTACTCGCTCATCTCTAGTTACAAGTAACAAAAACTTATTAACAGAATTAGGAGGTACCTGTACGCCAGAGTGACCCTCCTGGAGATCACTCAAGCGCTGGCGTTTTCCCTGTGGTGACTTCGGCTTGGATGGACAATCCCTCAAGAAATGGCCAGGTTTTCCACAGTATAGACATAAGGCATTCTCCAATCGATGTCTCCTTCTTGCAGCAGCAGATGTAGAGCCTAACAACATAGGTTCTTCTCCAGAAGATTGAGAGGGAGATGCTGATTGAAATTGGGAAAGCATATTCTTAGAGAAAGTAGAAGGAGGTTTGACAGAAATGCCTGGCCTAAACTGTACAGTCGATCCACCTTGCTTTTCCTTGCGTCTCACTCTAAGTCTTCTGTCAATAGTCACAGGCCAAAGCCATAAAGTCACTCAGGGATTCGGGGATAGGATGGCTGACCATAGCATCCTTAACAGCGTCTGATAGCCCTTGTCTGAAAAGGGTTTTCAAGGGTTGATCAGACCATCCAGTCGCCGAGCACCACTGGCGGAACTCAGAACAGTAGTCTTCAGCAGAAAGCGACCCTGCTGAATAGATAACAAATGAGTTTCCGCCAATGCAGCACGGTCAGGATCATCATAAACTTGGCCCAAGGCCAGAAAAAATCTATCCAGGGAACTCCACTCAGTAGCATCTGAGGGGAGGGCTAATGCCCAATCCTGAGGGGGACCCTGGAGGAGGGAAACCACGACAGCCACTTTTTCAGCTTCAGAGGGGAAAAAATGAAAACGAAAATACAAACGACAGGACTCCCGGAAGTTACGGTATCTGTCCGGGTTCCCATCAAAGCGATCCGGCAGAAGCATTTTAGGTCTCTGCTGGACATTGTGCATAGGAAAAACAGGGGCTGGCAGTGACACAGGTGGGCTTGCAGCGCCAGACGCAGGAATAGTCATGGCATCCAGACGCTGCAACATTTGCGCAATTAACCCAGCCATGCCCTGAAACTGATTTGTCAGCTCATCCAGGCGGTCGGTGACCGATAGATCGGTACTCATATTAAACCGCCAGGAGAGCCGACTAGGTTATGGGCCTGCTATAATGTGAGGAGTGGGTCAGAAGGACACAAATGACACAGACAAAGTGAGGCCCTGACACTCTTTGGGGGAACCAGACTCCTTAACAGGCCGGCCCCAACCGAAGACTGCAATTACACTGAAGAAAGTGGAACACGAGACAAACAACCAAAACAAAACACAAGCAGGAACAACCCTAAACAGGTCAGGAACTGAAGGGGTAAAAAGTAACGGAACCAAGCAAGGAATAAACAGAGGATAACACAAAAGGTAGGTAACAGTAACAGAAAGCGGAACGGAAAAAGGTACAGAGTAACTGGAATACCGGATAAACACAGAGTAGCTAGCTTAGGCTCAAGACTCTATAGCAGGCACAGATGAATGGCGAGTGTAAAACTAAATACTGGCTAGAGTCCCAGCCCCAAGGCGTGATAGGTGCAGGGATCCCAGCCACACCCTGAATGGACCAAAATTACTGGCAGGGACGCCTGCCAGTAAAACTAGCAAAACTAGCCAAACCTTTAACCCTATAGGAACCTAAGTGTTACAAGAGGATTTCTGGCTTGCACTCGGGATGAGCGCCGCATAGCGTCAGGACACGGGAACCGCACCCACCCAACATCCGCTGGAAGGCCGCGGCGCCCCCGAATCCTGACAGAAAGTGGTCTGTATCCCACAAATATGATGGTGCTAATTTGGTTAGTGGTGTCAACACCTTTTCAAGGAGTATTGCTGGAGAAGAGAGAACTGAGTCCGTTGATGCCACAATTGGGCGACCTGGCGGTTGAGTCATGGACTTGTGTACCTTGGGCAAGGTATAAAAAACTGGAGTAATGGGGTGGTGATTGATCAAGAATTCGCCCAATTTGGCATCAATGGTACCATTCTCGTTATAACCAAAGTTTGTAGTATACTTCTAATCTTCCCCACAGGGTCCATAGGTAAAACCTGATGTGTCCTGGAATCACTTAATTGTCCCAATATTTCCGATATCTAGTAGTGTTTATCCAGTACCACTAGGGCACCTCCTATATCAGCAGGTTTAAATATAAGAGATTTGTCATCCAATAAGTGATCCAGGGCATATTTCTCCTCTCTACTTAAATTATAGTGTATGTGGAATTTGCCGTGTTTAAATTGGCTAAGTAGATGACCGACATCCCGTTGTATCAAATGAAAAACAGTCTCCACTGGGTGATAGGATTTAGGTGGCATAAACGTGCTTTTCATTTTTAAATCCAATTTTTTTAGGTAAGTATGTCAGTATCCATCCTATCACTCAGCTGTGTAGTATGTTGCACAGTGGAGAAGTGAGCTTTTAAACGTACATTGCGAAAGAAGCGCTGTAAGTCCATATCCAAAGTAAAGCTATCAAAACCACCTGTAGGGCCAAAGAATAAACAGTTTTGCAATATGTTCATTTGTGCTGGACTTAAACTTTTAGAAGACAGATTTAATACTAGAGTCTCTGGTGTACCTGTGACCATGTCATACGTGGAGCGTTCACTTTGCCGATGATGGCGCCCTGCTCTCCTGGTGTTCCTCTTCTGGGGCGGTTGCGCTTCTCTAAAAAAGGTCCTCGTTGACCAGCCATAGTATCGCTCCCAGAACCAGAGGATACGGAGCCTGTCCGTCGGCCTCTTGATCGCGTCTGTGGAATAGCTGTGCCGATGTATCCTGCCATCTATAGATGCAATTGGTAAGGTAGTCTTCAGAATCCCTGAAGTATTTGGCTCTTTTGGTACTCTCAATGTTAGTTTTCAGTTCCAGGCACCGCTTATCAATTCTTTCTCTAAGACAGTCTTTTAATTGATTTTCAATAGTAACGGTGTTCGCTTTGCATTCAGTAATTGTTCGTGTCAAGTGTTTAATAGTGAGCACAATAAGATCCAGTGAGCACTTGTTTAATATATTCGCAAAGCGAGTGCATTAATCCAGATTATCACAAAACAATGTGGGTCTGAGATTCACCATTAGCCCACGGTGATATTCAGCTAAAGTGGCAGCATGCAATTTCAAGGAGATTAGATGTTTGGATTCTTTTTCCAAGTTCTTGCTTCTAAACTCACTGGATGGAATCTTTAAAAAGTGAGATGGAGTGGTAATCTGAGCCACAATTTCTTTGGCCCGTTCCTCATCATAGGCAAAGGTATTCATTTGGTAGATAGTTGTCTTGTATGTTGCATGCTCGTATCAGAAAGCCAAGTAATGTTGAGTGATATAGATCGGCGTACAGGTGTACAGTGTACACCTTCCTTAAATAACCCACCAAACAAGGTGATGACGTCATGTTGTCATGACAATCAAGTAAACATAAGTGAATGAAGTCAATACAAACAATATCCTATTGGTAAAGAGTCCAAATGCCAGTTTCGGCATATTCCAGCGTTTAGTCCATGAGATATAATTATCGCTGTGAAAAGAATGATAATAACATCAATTGTCTAGTAATGTACATGCATCACAAAAAGCTGTTTAGCGCATAATCGCGATTGAGCCCATGCAGCTCTAATGTCTGTAGGCGATGAATCCAATACGCCTCACCCTTGAACAGTAATTTACTTCTATCACCCCCTCAAAGTGGTTGGTTGATACCCTCAATAATTTGGAACTACAGTTGCGCTATGGTGTATTTCTTTTGATCAAAGTGGTACGGGATAGGTAATAATAAATTGCCTTTCCTAATGGTGGATTTGTGTTTACGGAATCTGTCTTTCATTCGGGTAGATGTCTCACTGACGTACAACATGCCGCAGTGACATTTGATAATATATATTATAAACTGACTATTGCAGGTAAACATACCTCATATTGGTATTCTCTCTCCTGTATGTGGATGAGTAAAATGTGTACCTTTAATGACACTTGAACAATGTATACATCCTAAACAGGGGAAAGTTTCCCGTTTTGGAGTGGAAAGGACACTTTGTCTAATTTCTGCTTTATTACTGCCAATATCGGCCCTAATAATCTTATCTCTTATATTGTCTGACCTCTTATAACAGACCATGGGTGGGCTCTTGAATTCTTCTACTTGTGGGTAGGAATTTGTTATCACTTGCCAATGTTTGTTAATGACCGCTTTTATCTTATTGGTCCACGGGTGGTATTTCACTATAAATGGAATGTGTGGTTTCTTGGGGGCCTTCTCTTGCTGTATTACATTTAACTTGTTCCTTTGTTCACTCAATACGTGTGTCGGATAGCCTCTGGCCTCAAATTTAGCCGTCATTTCATTCAATCTTGTCTCACATTTCTCACTATCACTGACTATTTTCCTAACTCTTTGGTACTGGGAGTAAGGGAGAGATTTTTTCGTGGAGGCTGGATGGTTACTGGTGTACAATAGAAGACTGTTACGATCAGTACTCTTAACATATAAATCAGTCTGTATCCTGCCATCCTCTCCCTTCAACACCCAGGTATCAAGAAAAGAAATTTTCTGTGAATCAAAGTGAAGCGTGGATTTTAACTCTGGCCAGATGGAGTTGATCTGAGAGGAAAAATCTGTGAGGGTTCGAACGTCGCCCCGCCAAACGCAGAAGATGTCGTCGATAAAACGTCGCCAGAAAATACAGTGCTGGTTATATAGTGAATTGGAATAGATGAAATCATTCTCGAACTGGTCCATATAACAATTTGCCGAAGGCGGTGCAACGTTCGAACCCATCGCAGTACCACACCGCTGTTGGTAGAAAGTATCCTGGAACAGAAAGTAATTTTGTTCTAATACCACAGAAAGGAGAGAGAGGAAGGGTGTCGAAGGGAGAGGATGGCAGGATACAGACTGATTTATATGTTAAGAGTACTGATCGTAACAGTCTTCTATTGTACACCAGTAACTATCCAGCCTCCACCAAAAAATCTCTCCCTTACTTTCAGTACCAAAGAGTTAGGAAAATAGTCAGTGATAGTGAGAAATGTGAGACAAGATTAAATGAAATGACGGCTAAATTTGAGGCCAGAGGCCATCCGACACACGTATTGAGTGAACAAAGGAACAAGTTAAATGTAATACAGCAAGAGAAGGCCCCCAAGAAACCACGCATTCCATTTAAGAAGAAGAATTCAAGAGCCCACCCATGGTCTGTTATAAGAGGTCAGACAATATAAGAGATAAGATTATTAGGGCCGATATTGGCAGTAATAAAGCAAAATTTAGACAAAGTGTCCTTTCAACTCCAAAATGGGGAACTTTCCCCTGTTTAGGATGTATACATTGTTCAAGTGTCATTAAAGGTACACATTTTACTCATCCACATACAGGAGAGAGAATACCGATATGAGGTATGTTTACCTGCAATAGTCAGTTTATAATATATATTCTCAAATGTCCCTGCAGCATGTTGTACGTCAGTGAGACATCTACCCGAATGAAAGACAGATTCCGTAAACATAAATCTACCATTAGGAAAGGCAATTTATTATTACCTATCCCGTACCACTTTGATCAAAAGAAATACACCATAGCGCAACTGCGGTTCCAAATTATTGAGGGTATCAACCAACCACTTCGAGGGGGTGATAGAAGTAAATTACTGTTCAAGCGTGAGGCGTATTGGATTCATCGCCTACAGACATTAGAGTAGCATGGGCTCAATTGCGATTATGCGCTAAACAGCTTTTTGTGATGCATGTACATTACTAGACAATTGATGTTATTATTATCATTCTTTTCACAGCGATAATTATATCTCATGGACTAAACGCTGGAATATGCCGAAACTGGCATTTGGACTCTTTACCAATAGGATATTGTTTGTATTGACTTCATTCACTTATGTTTACTTGATTGTCATGACAACATGACGTCATCACCTTGTTTGGCGGGTTATTTAAGGAAGGTGTACACTGTTTGCATATTCAGTCTGATGAAGGCACTGTTGTGCCGAAACGCGTCACTTTCAATGTGACAATAAAATCACAGCATATTTAAAAAGGATGTGAGTGCCGGTCCTCCATTATCTTTGTCAATACGCGGGACGCCGACCCTGAGACACGTGCACCACGCTGCTACCACCACAGTGCCGATCGATATCACTCAACTATCCAGAGGATATGTCATCAGTAAAAAAAAAATATCAGAAAACCGTTTTAATTTTGGTGTCTGGTGTGACGCTTGTATTCATTTAGGGGATGTGGTCTGATGTCTGATTTCATTTTCAGGTCTGATCTGTGGTTTTAAGCCTCCACTGCCCCATGCTACTTACTGCATGTGTCTGATAGTTTGTGTTGTACTGCACATTGTACTGCATTGTATGTGTTTTTCAAACAACCTTTCCCTCAATTTGTTTACCCTCGGAGGAGCATAACACAGTAAGGGGCTGCCAGTCAGTAGAGTCTGAATAGGAGAAGAGCAGAGTGCAGACTGCAATACTGAGGCTTGCTTTGGTGCTGTCTCTCCTTCTCATCCTTCCCATCTTATTAGAATTAGAAGATGGACTGTAATTAGAGATGAGCGAACGTGCTTGGTACGAGCACTGTAGCGCTCGTCTCCACTGCGAAAGAATGCCCGCAGGCATTGCGGATCCGTCCTCACCCGACTGAAAGTCAATGGGGACGGATCGGTTTGGTATGACACTCATACCAAGCGGATCTGTCCCCACTGACTTTCAGTCGGGTGAGGAGGACGGATCCGTTTTCCGGTTATCCTGTTTTACCTTGTTTGAGAATGTCATTTAAATACTTGTGGGCAGATGTAACTACTGACTAAACACGGCTACTCCCTTAACCTTTATGCATTCATCCATACAAATTATGTATTTTGAATAGGGATGAGCGAACTTTTGAAAAGTTTGGTTCGCTTCGCTTCGGCGAACTTTCGTGAAGTTCGGATTTGTACGAACCAAACCTAAAACGAACCTTGCTATAACGGCTGAATAATTGCTGCTACAATAATGGGAGTCTGATAGGGTATAGTTTCGTTTACTTGCAGTTGCTATTACAATGAAAAAAGTGGAAAAAATCCAAGTGACTTCAACAACGGTGACGCAAAATATACGCATATTTGAGAATTTACACTAATGCGTACGCTAATGCGGACATTACCGCACAAATAACGAACATACAGTGTAGCGTTGTCAAAGGTACACTACTTAACTGAATATGTACGCATTAGCGTACTCATACACTGCGTCTGCGAACATTCCTACTCAAGTAACGAACATACAGTGTAGCGTTGTCAATTGTACGCTACTTAACTGAATATGTACGCATTAGCGTGCTCATACACTGCATCTGTGAACATTCCTACTCAAGTAACGAACATACAGTCTAGCGTTGTCAAAGGTACGCTACTTAACTGAATATGTACGCATTAGCGTACATTCTCAATAAATATGCATATATTTTGCGTTGCCGTTATTTTAACCAGATTCGTTACAAACTTTCTCAAAATTCGGTTCGGTGACGAACTGAACTTTTGGGAAAGTTCGTAACGAATCTGGTTCGTTACGGTTCGGTTCGCTCATCCCTAATTTTGAACTTGACTTTTCACGTTACTGTGACTGATTTCAACAACTATTGGGTCTTTCTTTTCTTTACATTTTTTATATGTATGTTCTTGGGTTGCATATTTGGTTCAGTAAACAGATCAGCACTGAAGGGTTAAAAGGTATTTCCAGCTTTATTGTGAATATAGATGAAAATCATTCCAGGACGTACTGCTTTACCCTCATCCGTCAACGCGTTTCAACTGGCTACCCTTTTGAGGATTGGTGGAGCCGGATGGTGTGTGTGGCAGCCTCAGTACTCTTGAATGATCCAAGGCTGCCGCACATTAGTTTCCATCGAGTCCCTGTCTGTGGCAGGGCTCCATAGGAACACAGTGAAATTCTTATAGACTAATGCATTGCAGTCTATGATGGAAGCAATCTAATGATTTCTTCTTCATGTTCCCTAGGTGAACTATTAAAAAGTGTAAAAAAAGAAAACATTTTATTAAATATTAAAATTCAAATAACTCTCTTTTTCCCGACATTAAAATAAAAATGTATAAACAATAAAAAATAAACATTATGGCATTGCCGCATGTGAAAACACCCATGCTATTAAAATATAAAAATATTTATTCTCACTACAAATGGCAAAACATTAAAAAAAATCAAAATGGCCACTTCGCCATTTTTTGGTCATTTCACCTCCAACAAAAATTGAATAAAAATAATATTAAAGAAAAGTATATATTTCTCCACAAAAAACGAGCCCTCACACAGCTCTGTACACATAAAAGTAAAAAAGATATGGGAGTAAGATTATGGCTATGCAAAGAAATTTTTTTTCCCAAAGTTTCTTTGTTTCAGTATTAAAACACAAAAAACGAAACATATGTAGTATAGTTGTAATTGTGCTGACACGGAGAATAAAAGTAATAGGTCAGTTTTACTGCATAGGAAACACATTTAAAGCAAAATCAATAAAACTGTGGTTAAATTGTGTTTTTTAAATATTAATTCCACCCCATTTGGAATGTTTTCCCGCTTCCCACTACATTGTATGTAACTGTAAATGGTGCCTTTAGAAAGTACAACTTTAGTTTTCTATAATGAACAATTTTTAATTTTATGAACACTACATTACAAGGATGTGTCTATGATTTTTTTGTATTGATAGATTTTTTTTTATTTATAATTTTATGCCTGCACCATCTATATTCAAATTGTTCACCAAACATTTAGTTAATGATAATCTATAAAATATCAAACACAGACATTAAAGTGCCATTTTTTTCAATCAATAAACAATATTCATTATTTCAAAAAGGCTGTTTGTGGGTTTGCCAATTCCCCTAGTGAAACACTGTACATATAATTTATTACCTATTTAATAGGTATTTAAATGAGGATCCATCTTTGAGTTTCCATTGCCTTAAATGTGGTAAATGCAGGTTTGAAATGCAAATCATATTGCTGAATAAGCAAACTTTTTAGTTTTCACATTCAAAGATTGTGCAGGATTAAAAACCATGGCAGCTTTCTTAAAAAAAAAATAATACCACATCTATTCACAGGCTGTGCGTGACATTACAGTTCAGCCCCATTCACTTCAACTGAGCTGGACTGCTACACAAAACTCAACAGATGAACAAGTATGGTGCTCTTTTTGGAAGAAAGAAGCTATGTTTTTCTATTATTAGAAAACCTATTTAATCTGCTTGTTATGTCCATCATTGTCATTCAGCCCGGGCATGGAAACCCATGCCATGAAGCTTCTACTGCACAACTAGTTAACCAGGAAATAGTGTGCAGAATTGAAACATGAGTATAACAGTCCATTTACAGACTCCTGGATGGTGTCTTACACTTTCTAATTCACACAATCTTTGTAAAGAATAGTGTACATTATGTAACGGAATGGAAAGACCTTGATTACCAAGAACACAATGAAGACTAACATTGTTCTTTATGGTACAATACATATAGTACAATACTTATAGCACAATACTATGAATGGCAATTGCACGCACACAAATACACACAAAAATGTTAAGCAGTAAGTTGAGTTAAATGCATGCATGTTAGATTCAAAGGCTTCTTTGTGTTTTTGTGGGCATGCGCCCAATATACATTTGTCTAAAAACTGTAATGTAATGAAACAATAATGAGGTTGTAAATGTATTTTTCATATTCATTTTATATACAAAATCCTTTTTAGAACATTTGCTACAAGGACACATTTTTTCCAAGCTTTAACACATTTCTCTTTTCCAATAAAAATATAGAAAACAAAACAGGTACAAAACTTCATTTCAGTAGACCTCATTTGCAGTCTTTGAACATTTGTGGACATTTTACAGTTTGAAAAACACCTTTAGGCTACTTTCACACTAGCATTTTCATTTTCCGGTATTGAGTTCCATCATGGTGGCTCAATACTGGGAAAAAACGAATCCGTTTGATCCTAATGGACATTAATCCGTTCAGTTTGCATGAAGATGTTCTCAGTTTCGTCACTATTACGGTATTTGGCCGGAGAAAATACCGCAGCTTGCTGCGTATTTTTCTCCGGCCCAAATTCCTGATCAGTATCAAAATTACTGGATCCAGTATTAATTGCCATAGAGATGTATTAAGACCGGATACGGTAATAAGCTCCGGTATTCCTGTGTGCGCCTGCGCCCGTATATAGGAGGAGCTGGTTTCCAACTTCCTGTTTACGGAGCAGAACGCCACAGGAAGTGACAGCATCCAAGTGAGCATCCAAAAGGTGAGTATATTGTTGTTGTTTTTTGTTGTAAAACCACTGTACCACCAATGCCAACTGAACCACCAATGGATATATATATAAAAACCCACAGAACCACCAATGATATTAATATGATAATTAATAATAAATATATATTTATATATTACAATATGCAATTTAAATTGTGGCTTCATGTTCTGTTATTTTATGTTGGATGATAGGAGTAGTAGCACATGGATACTACTACTCCTAACATCCTACATGTACTGACATACCATGCAGCCCATATGCATTTGTTTACAGGCTCAAGGTTCAGTACATGTTGGATTCTAGGAGTAGTAATTAATGCAGTTATCATCTGTTGAGGAGGTGCCTCCCGGTCAAGAGTGCAGCAGAGTGGAGGAAAGTGGGGGTGGCGGACATGAAATGGTAGGATTTTTTGGTAACAATAATTTATTATTCTATTTCACAGCCATCTCGTCCTGTTGCCTCACAAACAGGTCCTCGAGGCTCCACCAGAGGAAGTCGCGGTCTTGCACTCGGCGATCGGGGTCGTGTGAGTATTTGCCTTCAAATTTGTTTACATTTCCGAAAATATCGAGAATTAGTATTTTAATGTTTTAAAGAATGGATGGATGAGGAGGAAGTAGGTTTCTACATTGATAATAACCTCCTCATCCAGATGGTGGAGGCGCGGCCACCGTTATGGGACATCACCGACCGCCGCCATGCAGACCATGCCCATACCCGGCTCCTCTGGTGCGAGATAGGGCAATCCATCGTGCCAAATTGGGAGGACCTCAACGAGTGCCTTAAGTATTTGTAATTTTATTTTTACATTGCAAAAATGTAACTCAAATTGCAATGCAAAAATGTAAAACTCAAAGGTGATTTACTGTTTAGTTCTTTTATATTCCTGCCACCAATAGTTAAACAACAAATGTGTTTACATTCTTGTTGTGGCAACATGAATTAACCCCTTCAACCCCGGGCCTGTTTTCACCTTCCTGACCGGGCCATTTTTTGCAAATCTGACATGTGTCACTTTATGTGGTAATAACTTTGGAACGCTTTTACTTATCTAGGCCATTCTGAGATTGTTTTCTTGTGACACATCGTACTTCATGACAGTCATAAATTTGAGTCAATATATTTCACCCTTATTTATGAAAAAATCCCAAATTTACCAAAAATTTGGAAAAATTTCCAAATTTCCAAATTTCAATTTCTCTACTTTCAAAATACACAGTAATACCTCCAAAAATAGTTATTATTTTACATTCCCCTTATGTCTACTTTATGTTGGCATCATTTTGTAAATGTAATTTTACTTTTTTAGGACGTTAGAGGGCTTAGAAGTTTAGAAGCCATTTTTCAAATTTTCACCAAATTTTCCAAAACCATTTTTTTAAACACCAATTCAGATATAAAGTGATTTTGAGGGGCTTACATAATGAAACCCCCCATAAATGACCCCATTTTAGAAACTACACCCCTCAAGTTATAAAAAACTGCTGTTACAAACTTTGTTAACCCTTCAGGTGTTCCACAAGAATTAAAGGAAAATGGAGGTGAAATTTCAAAATTTCACTTTTTTGGTAGATTATTCATGTTAATATTTTTTTTCTTGCAATACAGCAAGGGTTAACAGCAAACTAAACCTCAATACTCATTACTCTGATTCTGCAGTTTACAGAAATACCCCATATGTAGTGGTAAACGTCTCTATGGGTTTGTGGCAGTGGTCAGAAGGAAAGCAGCGCCATACGGATTTTGGAGGCAGATTTTGCTAGAATAGTTTTTAGGCACCATTTTGTAATTGAGAGACCCTGACGTACCCCTTCAGTGGAAACCCTGAAAAAGTGACCCCATTTTGGAAACTACACCCTTCAAAGAATATATTAAGGGGGGTTCTGGCCACTTTGACCCCCTAAGCATTTTACGGAATTTGGAAACACCAGGCTGTGAAAATGAAAAGTTTCATTTCTTCCAATAAAATGTTGCTTTAGCCCCAAATTTTTCATTTTCACAAGGGGTAACAGGAGAAAAGCACCCCATAATTTGTTACCCATTTTCTCCTGAATACGGCAACACCCCATATGTGGTGGTAAACTGCTGTGGGGGCACATGGCAGGACTCAAAATAGAAGGAGCGCCATATGGATTTTGCAGAACAGATTTTGATGGATTGGTTTGCGGGTGCCGTTGATTTTTAACTTTTTGAGTTATTGTCTTATGTGGGGGCTCATTTTTTGCGGGAAGAGATGACGGTTTGATTGGTACCATTTTGGGGTACATAAGACTTTTGGATCGCTTTGTATTACAGTTTTTGTGAGTCAAGGTGAAAAAAAATAGCAGTTTTGGCATGGTTTTTTTTTTTAAATTTTTTACAACATTCACCTGGGGGGCTATCTCATGAAATATTTTTATAGAGCAGGTTGTTACGGACGCGACGATACCCAATATGTCTAACTTTTTTATTTTTGGAAAGTTTTACACATTAGATGCATTTTAGAACAGAATAAAATCTTTTTTTGTGTTGCCATTTTCAAAGAGCCATATTTTTTTCAGTTTTCAGGTGATTGTCTCAGGTAGGGTACCGTTTTTGCAGGACAAGATGACGGTTTGATTGGTACCATTTTGGGGTAAATACACCTTTTTGATCGCCTGCTATTACACTTTTTGTGAGGCAAGAGGGGAAAAAATGGTTGTTTTGGCATAGTTTTTTTTTTTTTTTTTTGCAGCATTCACCCGGGGGGCCATCTCATGTAATATTTTTATAGAGCAGGTTGTTACGGACACGATGATACCCAATATGTCTAACTTTTTTATTTTTGGATAGTTTTACACATTAGATTTATTTTTTGAACAGAATAAAATCTTTATTTTGTGTTGCCATTTTCAAAGAGCCATATTTTTTTCAGTTTTCAAGCGATTGTCTCAGGTAGGGTATCGTTTTTGCAGGACAAGATAACGGTTTGATTGGTACCATTTTGGGGTAAATACGCCTTTTTGATCGCCTGCTATTATACTTTTTGTGAGACAAAAAGGAAAAAAATGTCTGTTTTGGCTTAGTTTTTTTTAAAAAATTTTTACAGCATTCGCCTGGAGGGCCATCTCATGCAATATTTTTATAGAGCAGGTTGTTACGGACGCGGCAATACCCAATATGTCTAACTTTTTTATTTTTGGATAGTTTTACACATTAGATTTATTTTTTGAACAGAATAAAATCTTTATTTTGTGTTGCCCTTTTCAAAGAGCCATATTTTTTTCAGTTTTCAGGCGATTGTCTCAGGTAGGGTATCGTTTTTGCAGGACAAGATAACGGTTTGATTGGTACCATTTTGGGGTAAATACGCCTTTTTGATCGCCTGCTATTACACTTTTTGTGAGACAAAAAGGAAAAAAATGTCTGTTTTGGCTTAGTTTTTTAAAAAAATTTTTTACAGCATTCGCCTGGGGGGCCATCTCATGCAATATTTTTATAGAGCAGGTTGTTACGGACGTGGCGATACCCAATATGTCTAACTTTTTTATTTTTGGATAGTTTTACACATTAGATTTATTTTTTGAACAAAATAAAATGCTTTTTGTGTTGCCATTTTCTGAGAGCCATATTTTTTTTATTTTTCAGGCGATTGTCTTAGGTAGGGTCTAATTTTTTGCGGGACAAGATGACGGTTTGATTGGTACCATTTTGGGGTACATACGCTTTTTTGATCACCTGCTATTACACTTTTTGTAAGGCAAGGTGACCCAAAAATGTCTGTTTTGGCACAGTTTTTTTTTTTTTTACTGCGTGCACCTGACGGGGTGGATCATGTGCTATTTTTATAGAGCCGGTCGATACGGACGCGGCGATACCTAATATGTCTATTTTTTTTTCACTATTTTTTACAATTTTTTTTATATTATTTTGTAAAAATGACGTTTTTTTTGGGGGGGGAAACTTGAAACTTTTTTTTTTTGTAAAACTTTATTTTTTTCACTTTTTTTAACTTTCTTATTTTACACTTTTTTTCACTTTTGGGGGTCTGATCCCCTTACAATGCATTACAATACTTCTGTATTGTAATGCATTGGCTGGAAGTGTATTACTCAATGTAATACACTTCCAGCACACTGCCTGTGAGATCCAGGGGGCTGGATCTCACAGGCTTCCGTAGATAGCAGCCGGATGCCTAAGGAAGGCATCCGGCTGCTATCTCAGCCATCGGGTCCCCGTCACAGCAGCGCGGGGACCCGATGGCAACCCCTTCCCACCGCATGTGCCGCGGTCAGCGCTGACCGCGGCACATGAAGGGTTAATGCACCGGCATCGGTGTTTTCACCGATGCTGGTGCATACATCAGGGGTCCGGCTACTGGGCACAGCCGGACCCCCGCCGCTAATCGGGCGGGCGCAGCTCCTGCACCCGCCCGATCAGCGCGCCGCAGCACTACGGCGCTGGTCGGGAAGTCACTTCCCGCAGCGCCGTACATGTACGGCGCTGGTCGGGAAGGGGTTAAATAGTAAACCATGTATTTTATTTAAACTTCTTGGATAGTTTACCATTTTTTTTCTTTGATTCCTTTTTGTTTTACAGGGACAACTATCATGGGGTGGTAGCGCTTGAGTATAGTATAGATATTATTCCGCCTTGGGGTTCCTACGCAGAACCCTTGAGCTGCAAAGGTAAGTTTTTTGTTTTTTTTTACAAATATGTGTATGTACCAAGAAGACTGTCATGCGACAATGTGTCTTGGACATCCACATATTATTGTAATTATTAAAATTGGTAATTTTTTTTTCTGTTTCCTTTACAGAACAGCAAGCAGCACTCGGGCGCCCGAAGTTACTCCAGAGGCGGTCCCTGAGCCGCCTGCCATTGCTGCCCCTCTTGTCCTGTTCAAATATCTGGTCAGGACACTGCAGTTCCCCTACCTACTTCCTCTGGCAACGCAACGATGGCACAGTTAACACCACTTTTTGAGGCCATCATGCGTCGCCAGAGGGCAGGTAGGAGCCATCAGACGGACTACGAGGATCTCACAAGGCTCGTTTACGAGTCCTTGAAGGGATTCACAGATAGAGTTGGCAATTCGGAGGATAGTTTGCGAAGTTTTCAGGAGGGGGCGGTGTTGACGTCGCAAATGAGTCCAGTGCAACTCTATTTGAACTTGTTACCCCCTGTGATGGAATGACTATCGCCCAACCAGCTATTTGAAGCCAGAAGATTGATGGACTACGCGTTGTGGCAAGTACAACACCGCCCCCTTCCTATCCCCCCACCCCTCCCGATCCCCCATCACACACCTATTCCCCATCACACACCTATCCCCCATCCCAGCCTCCCCATGCCCCATTCCTACCTCCCCATCCCCCAGCCCAACCTCCCTCCCATTCCCAACCCGCCGAGATATTCTCTCATTCTTTTTCCGTTTCTTCTCCTCCTCATTTCTTTCCCCCATCCTCCTTTGCTACACCCTCTTTTGCTCGGAAAACTCCTTCTCCTGCCCCATCCTTTTCCCTTAACACCCCCACTGTTGTACCTGCCACAACGCGTAATTTCACGTCCACAATGGCAGACAGCCAACAGGGCAGAGGGGCCAGTACCGGCGTTACATCCACCCCGCAGACCTCCACTCCAATGCGTCCCATGTTCCGGGAACTGTAATTTATTTTAATATATTTATTATTTATTATTTTAATTGTTTTACAATGTCAATAAATGTTTAAATGTTTAAAATATAAATTTGTTGTGTACTAATTTACATTACTAGATTGTAGGTATTTTCACTATCTCTCAACCCTGGGAGAGCGACCCAATTATTGTTCGCTCTTCCACTATTGGGAGATTAGGAAGAAAGCGTAATTCACTCTTTCGTGGAACACGGTTCGGGACAATCCGTGAAATCCCTGACAGTGCTCCTTCTGAGGACGGGAGTGCACGGCGACATTGGTTGCAACCAATGACGTCGTACTCTACCATCCTCAGAAGGAGCACGGTCCGGGATTTAACGGATCAACCCTGGGGCGTGTTCCACAGAAGTGTGAATTACGCTCGACAAGTTTAGTGTGAGTAATAAAGGCCAGAAATAATCTGTCAACGGTGGGAGAGCGACCCAATTATTGGAGGCTCTTCCACGGTGGAGAGATTATTAGAAAACAAACGTCTTTTCAGCAATTGAATAGGTCAATATACATATATGTAAAAAAATCAAACTTTTAATTTAGTAAAGTTTATTAGAAAACACATAAAAATGTAAAAAAAAAACATTTTTAATAGCCATGCATAGAACATACCGCCCCAAAGAACATATCAAAATACCCAAATTGAATGATAAAAGTACATCTCAATTATTACTCCTTAAAAATAATACATGTATCATTAACAACATTTGGTCCTGCCAGTCAACTCTTCCATCAGGTGACATGAAATATTTGGCAAATGAGTCTCGCATCCTTGCTACAGCAACAGTTCCCTTTATGCAAAAATTTTCAAAACTGGCCAAATTGCTGTATTCTGGAATTTGATCCATGTGCATTGGTTCCTTTTTCAGCAGGTAGTTAAGCAGGACCACGCATGCCTTTACAACCTCATCCACAGTATCGATTTTTAGATGAATAGGTTTTGTAAATACTCTCCATTTTGCCACTAGTATACCAAAAGCGCATTCCACCATTCTGCGAGCGCGAGTAAGCCTGTAATTAAAAATGCGTTTTTGCCTACTCAGTCCACGGCTACAGTATGGCTTTATTAAATTGGTGCACATTTGAAATGCTTCGTCACCTACCAATACAAAGGGCATGGTAGAGGTTGAGGAGCTGGAAAATCAAAATCATTATTGTAGACTCTTCTGCCCATGTCCGAATTTTTAAATACCATGGAATCGTTGGTTCGTTATATAACCGCCAACATCTATTGCGACAAATCTCCACTGGGCATCTGCTATGGCCATTAACATGATGGAGAAATATTTTTTATAATTAAAATACTCCAAACCTGAACCATGCGGCTTGATAATACGAATATGTTTCCCATCCACTGCCCCTAGACAGTTAGGAAATTGGCAAACTTCCAAAAAATTTTCTGAAATCTCTATCAACTGTTGACGAGTAGGATGAGGAATAAATTCCACATGCAATACTTCCCACAAAGCACAGCATGTATCTTGGATGATGCTGGAAACTGTAAATATTCCAAGATGGAACTGGTAATGGAGGGACGATAAACTTTCTCCAGTCGCAAGATACCTATAGGAAAACAAAACAAAAAAAAATTATTAACAAGTATATACACAGTACTTATTAAATTTAAACACTATAAAACATTTTACCTTTACAAAATTAATAATTACCTTAATGTCAGCATTAACCTTTCTGCCGCACAGATGCTTCGCCGGAACCTGGTGTCCTGTCTCTCAATGCAATGACATACCATTTGCAGGAGGTCATCAAAGCTGGATACAGTCATCCGTTGGTAATTTACAAACTTTTCAGGATAGTTCTGCAGTTCTGGAAACAGCACCTCAAAAGCACCCCTTCTCACACGGTCAATAGTTATTGGATGGACCCAGAAACGACAGCGGCGTCTGGCTCGAAGGCGTCTTCTCCAGCGTGACACTAGGATTAAAGACTGAAATCCAAACTTAATGTGGTCTGGCAACATCTTGGCAAGCTCTGAGGGGTATGTGACCTTTACTATTTTATACCCACTGTACCATTAGCATATCATTCTATTTGTTTTATTTTCTTGTATTTACAATGTACATATGACATTGCCTCTTTTCTGTACTTCTTTTTTTTTATGTATGTAAAATTTGAAATTTGCATGTTCTATTGCTTCTTTTCTTTCCTTTACAGGTATTTAAAATTATACATTTACATATGAATAGAGATGAGCGAGCATACTCGTCCGAGCTTGGTGCTCGTTCGAGTATTAGGGTACTCGTAAGTACTCGCAGCTCGGACGAGTATCTCGCCATACTCGAGGAAATGGCAACTTCCGCATCGTGCTTTTTTGGCGCCTATAAACACAGCCAATCACAAGCCAGGAGACTCTACGGTACACCCAGCATCACGTGGGGCCCTTACATGTCGATAGCAGGGGTTGGCTGGCCTGATCAGGTGACCCTGGAATATACTAGTGACTGGCCGCGGCGCTCGGCTCAGATGCCGTCTGGATGTCGTTAGGGATAGAGCTGCTGCCTTTCAGGGACAGTGTTAGGGCCTTCATTTAGTTCTCTGTTAGGCAGGAATCACCCACAAAGAACCCAACAGCCCTTCTAAGGGCTAGAAGAAATTTTTTTTTGTCTCCTGGCTTGGCTGGCTGGCTGGCACTAGTAGTGCAGCTATCGCCATATCTAACCCTGTTTTTTTTTTTTATTGTTCTATCTCAGTGATACAAATCCATTGCACACAGCAGTGTGGAACCATTCTGTGTGTCACAGTTCAGCACACTCACTCCAATCCATATATACTGTCCAGGTGACACTTTCTGTACGTCACAGAATACAACCAAGTCATTTGCTACCAATATCATCTACAGCTTGATCCAGAAAACTCTCTGTGCGACATTTGTCTGGGTCGCAGACTAAATAGCCACCGTTAACAGGGTGTCAGTCAGTTCTACCATAGTTCCTGCACGTCACGTTCCCAAAAAACAAAATTTATAAAAAATATAAAAAACAAATATAAAAAAAATTATTTTTTCAGTTGTTTTAGCTCAGTGATACAAATCCATTTTACTCAGCTGTGTGTAACCTTTCTGTGTGTCACAGTTCAGTACACTAGCTCCCATCCGTATATACTGTCCAGGTGACACTTTCTGTACGTCACAGAATACAACCAAGTCATTTGCTACCAATATCATCTACAGCTTGATCCAGAAAACTCTCTGTGCGACATTTGTCTGGGTCGCAGACTAAATAGCCACCGTTAACAGGGTGTCAGTCAGTTCTACCATAGTTCCTGCACGTCACGTTCCCAAAAAACAAAATTTATAAAAATATAAAAAACAAATATAAAAAAAATATTTTTTCAGTTGTTTTAGCTCAGTGATACAAATCCATTTTACTCAGCTGTGTGTAACCTTTCTGTGTGTCACAGTTCAGTACACTAGCTCCCATCCGTATATACTGTCCAGGTGACACTTTCTGTACGTCACAGAATACAACCAAGTCATTTGCTACCAATATCATCTACAGCTTGATCCAGAAAACTCTCTGTGCGACATTTGTCTGGGTCGCAGACTAAATAGCCACCGTTAACAGGGTGTCAGTCAGTTCTACCATAGTTCTTGCACGTCACGTTCCCAAAAAAACAAAATTAAAAAAAAAAATTATTTTTTCAGTTGTTTTAGCTCAGTGATACAAATCCATTTTACTCAGCTGTGTGTAACCTTTCTGTGTGTCACAGTTCAGTACACTAGCTCCCATCCGTATATACTGTCCAGGTGACACTTTCTGTACGTCACAGAATACAACCAAGTCATTTGCTACCAATATCATCTACAGCTTGATCCAGAAAACTCTCTGTGCGACATTTGTCTGGGTCGCAGACTAAATAGCCACCGTTAACAGGGTGTCAGTCAGTTCTACCATAGTTCTTGCACGTCACGTTCCCAAAAAAACAAAATAAAAAAAAAAATTATTTTTTCAGTTGTTTTAGCTCAGTGATACAAATCCATTTTACTCAGCTGTGTGTAACCTTTCTGTGTGTCACAGTTCAGTACACTAGCTCCCATCCGTATATACTGTCCAGGTGACACTTTCTGTACGTCACAGAATACAACCAAGTCATTTGCTACCAATATCATCTACAGCTTGATCCAGAAAACTCTCTGTGCGACATTTGTCTGGGTCGCAGACTAAATAGCCACCGTTAACAGGGTGTCAGTCAGTTCTACCATAGTTCTTGCACGTCACGTTCCCAAAAAAACAAAATTAAAAAAAAAAAATTATTTTTTCAGTTGTTTTAGCTCAGTGATACAAATCCATTTTACTCAGCTGTGTGTAACCTTTCTGTGTGTCACAGTTCAGTACACTAGCTCCCATCCGTATATACTGTCCAGGTGACACTTTCTGTACGTCACAGAATACAACCAAGTCATTTGCTACCAATATCATCTACAGCTTGATCCAGAAAACTCTCTGTGCGACATTTGTCTGGGTCGCAGACTAAATAGCCACCGTTAACAGGGTGTCAGTCAGTTCTACCATAGTTCCTGCACGTCACGTTCCCAAAAAAACAAAATTTTAAAAAATATAAAAAAACAAATATTAAAAAAAATTATTTTTTCAGTTGTTTTAGCTCAGTGATACAAATCCATTTTACTCAGCTGCGTGTAACCTTTCTGTGTGTCACAGTTCAGTACACTAGCTCCCATCCGTATATACTGTCCAGGTGACACTTTCTGTACGTCACAGAATACAACCAAGTCATTTGCTACCAATATCATCTACAGCTTGATCCAGAAAACTCTCTGTGCGACATTTGTCTGGGTCGCAGACTAAATAGCCACCGTTAACAGGGTGTCAGTCAGTTCTACCATAGTTCCTGCACGTCACGTTCCCAAAAAAACAAAATTTAAAAAATATAAAAAACAAATATTAAAAAAATTATTTTTTCAGTTGTTTTAGCTCAGTGATACAAATCCATTTTACTCAGCTGTGTGTAACCTTTCTGTGTGTCACAGTTCAGTACACTAGCTCCCATCCGTATATACTGTCCAGGTGACACTTTCTGTACGTCACAGAATACAACCAAGTCATTTGCTACCAATATCATCTACAGCTTGATCCAGAAAACTCTCTGTGCGACATTTGTCTGGGTCGCAGACTAAATAGCCACCGTTAACAGGGTGTCAGTCAGTTCTACCATAGTTCTTGCACGTCACGTTCCCAAAAAAACAAAATATAAAAAAAAAAATTATTTTTTCAGTTGTTTTAGCTCAGTGATACAAATCCATTTTACTCAGCTGCGTGTAACCTTTCTGTGTGTCACAGTTCAGCACACTAGCTCCCATCCGTATATACTGTCCAGGTGACACTTTCTGTACGTCACAGAATACAACCAAGTCATTTGCTACCAATATCATCTACAGCTTGATCCAGAAAACTCTCTGTGCGACATTTGTCTGGGTCGCAGACTAAATAGCCACCGTTAACAGGGTGTCAGTCAGTTCTACCATAGTTCCTGCACGTCACGTTCCCAAAAAAACAAAATTTTAAAAAAATATAAAAAAACAAATATTAAAAAAAAATATTTTTTCAGTTGTTTTAGCTCAGTGATACAAATCCATTTTACTCAGCTGCGTGTAACCTTTCTGTGTGTCACAGTTCAGTACACTAGCTCCCATCCGTATATACTGTCCAGGTGACACTTTCTGTACGTCACAGAATACAACCAAGTCATTTGCTACCAATATCATCTACAGCTTGATCCAGAAAACTCTCTGTGCGACATTTGTTTGGGTCGCAGACTAAATAGCCACCGTTAACAGGGTGTCAGTCAGTTCTACCATAGTTCTTGCACGTCACGTTCCCAAAAAAACAAAATAAAAAAAAAAATTATTTTTTCAGTTGTTTTAGCTCAGTGATACAAATCCATTTTACTCAGCTGTGTGTAACCTTTCTGTGTGTCACAGTTCAGTACACTAGCTCCCATCCGTATATACTGTCCAGGTGACACTTTCTGTACGTCACAGAATACAACCAAGTCATTTGCTACCAATATCATCTACAGCTTGATCCAGAAAACTCTCTGTGCGACATTTGTCTGGGTCGCAGACTAAATAGCCACCGTTAACAGGGTGTCAGTCAGTTCTACCATAGTTCCTGCACGTCACGTTCCCAAAAAAACAAAATTAAAAAAAAAAATATTATTTTTTCAGTTGTTTTAGCTCAGTGATACAAATCCATTTTACTCAGCTGCGTGTAACCTTTCTGTGTGTCACAGTTCAGCACACTAGCTCCCATCCGTATATACTGTCCAGGTGACACTTTCTGTACGTCACAGAATACAACCAAGTCATTTGCTACCAATATCATCTACAGCTTGATCCAGAAAACTCTCTGTGCGACATTTGTCTGGGTCGCAGACTAAATAGCCACCGTTAACAGGGTGTCAGTCAGTTCTACCATAGTTCTTGCACGTCACGTTCCCAAAAAAACAAAATAAAAAAAAAAAATATTTTTTCAGTTGTTTTAGCTCAGTGATACAAATCCATTTTACTCAGCTGTGTGTAACCTTTCTGTGTGTCACAGTTCAGTACACTAGCTCCCATCCGTATATACTGTCCAGGTGACACTTTCTGTACGTCACAGAATACAACCAAGTCATTTGCTACCAATATCATCTACAGCTTGATCCAGAAAACTCTCTGTGCGACATTTGTCTGGGTCGCAGACTAAATAGCCACCGTTAACAGGGTGTCAGTCAGTTCTACCATAGTTCCTGCACGTCACGTTCCCAAAAAAACAAAATTAAAAAAAAAAAATATAATTTTTTCAGTTGTTTTAGCTCAGTGATACAAATCCATTTTACTCAGCTGCGTGTAACCTTTCTGTGTGTCACAGTTCAGCACACTAGCTCCCATCCGTATATACTGTCCAGGTGACACTTTCTGTACGTCACAGAATACAACCAAGTCATTTGCTACCAATATCATCTACAGCTTGATCCAGAAAACTCTCTGTGCGACATTTGTCTGGGTCGCAGACTAAATAGCCACCGTTAACAGGGTGTCAGTCAGTTCTACCATAGTTCCTGCACGTCACGTTCCCAAAAAACAAATTAAAAAATATAAAAAACAAATATAAAAAAAAAATTATTTTTTCAGTTGTTTTAGCTCAGTGATACAAATCCATTTTACTCAGCTGCGTGTAACCTTTCTGTGTGTCACAGTTCAGTACACTAGCTCCCATCCGTATATACTGTCCAGGTGACACTTTCTGTACGTCACAGAATACAACCAAGTCATTTGCTACCAATATCATCTACAGCTTGATCCAGAAAACTCTCTGTGCGACATTTGTCTGGGTCGCAGACTAAATAGCCACCGTTAACAGGGTGTCAGTCAGTTCTACCATAGTTCTTGCACGTCACGTTCCCAAAAAAACAAAATTAAAAAAAAAAATTATTTTTTCAGTTGTTTTAGCTCAGTGATACAAATCCATTTTACTCAGCTGTGTGTAACCTTTCTGTGTGTCACAGTTCAGTACACTAGCTCCCATCCGTATATACTGTCCAGGTGACACTTTCTGTACGTCACAGAATACAACCAAGTCATTTGCTACCAATATCATCTACAGCTTGATCCAGAAAACTCTCTGTGCGACATTTGTCTGGGTCGCAGACTAAATAGCCACCGTTAACAGGGTGTCAGTCAGTTCTACCATAGTTCTTGCACGTCACGTTCCCAAAAAAACAAAATTAAAAAAAAAAAAATTATTTTTTCAGTTGTTTTAGCTCAGTGATACAAATCCATTTTACTCAGCTGCGTGTAACCTTTCTGTGTGTCACAGTTCAGTACACTAGCTCCCATCCGTATATACTGTCCAGGTGACACTTTCTGTACGTCACAGAATACAACCAAGTCATTTGCTACCAATATCATCTACAGCTTGATCCAGAAAACTCTCTGTGCGACATTTGTCTGGGTCGCAGACTAAATAGCCACCGTTAACAGGGTGTCAGTCAGTTCTACCATAGTTCCTGCACGTCACGTTCCCAAAAAACAAATTAAAAATATAAAAAAAATAAAAAATTATTTTTTCAGTTGTTTTAGCTCAGTGATACAAATCCATTTTACTCAGCTGTGTGTAACCTTTCTGTGTGTCACAGTTCAGTACACTAGCTCCCATCCGTATATACTGTCCAGGTGACACTTTCTGTACGTCACAGAATACAACCAAGTCATTTGCTACCAATATCATCTACAGCTTGATCCAGAAAACTCTCTGTGCGACATTTGTCTGGGTCGCAGACTAAATAGCCACCGTTAACAGGGTGTCAGTCAGTTCTACCATAGTTCCTGCACGTCACGTTCCCAAAAAAACAAAATTAAAAAAAAAAAAAAAAATTATTTTTTCAGTTGTTTTAGCTCAGTGATACAAATCCATTTTACTCAGCTGTGTGTAACCTTTCTGTGTGTCACAGTTCAGTACACTAGCTCCCATCCGTATATACTGTCCAGGTGACACTTTCTGTACGTCACAGAATACAACCAAGTCATTTGCTACCAATATCATCTACAGCTTGATCCAGAAAACTCTCTGTGCGACATTTGTCTGGGTCGCAGACTAAATAGCCACCGTTAACAGGGTGTCAGTCAGTTCTACCATAGTTCCTTGCACGTCACGTTCCCAAAAAAACAAAATAAAAAAAAAAAATTATTTTTTCAGTTGTTTTAGCTCAGTGATACAAATCCATTTTACTCAGCTGCGTGTAACCTTTCTGTGTGTCACAGTTCAGTACACTAGCTCCCATCCGTATATACTGTCCAGGTGACACTTTCTGTACGTCACAGAATACAACCAAGTCATTTGCTACCAATATCATCTACAGCTTGATCCAGAAAACTCTCTGTGCGACATTTGTCTGGGTCGCAGACTAAATAGCCACCGTTAACAGGGTGTCAGTCAGTTCTACCATAGTTCCTGCACGTCACGTTCCCAAAAAACAAATTAAAAATATAAAAAAAAAAAAATTATTTTTTCAGTTGTTTTAGCTCAGTGATACAAATCCATTTTACTCAGCTGCGTGTAACCTTTCTGTGTGTCACAGTTCAGCACACTAGCTCCCATCCGTATATACTGTCCAGGTGACACTTTCTGTACGTCACAGAATACAACCAAGTCATTTGCTACCAATATCATCTACAGCTTGATCCAGAAAACTCTCTGTGCGACATTTGTCTGGGTCGCAGACTAAATAGCCACCGTTAACAGGGTGTCAGTCAGTTCTACCATAGTTCTTGCACGTCACGTTCCCAAAAAAACAAAATATAAAAAAAAAATTATTTTTTCAGTTGTTTTAGCTCAGTGATACAAATCCATTTTACTCAGCTGTGTGTAACCTTTCTGTGTGTCACAGTTCAGTACACTAGCTCCCATCCGTATATACTGTCCAGGTGACACTTTCTGTACGTCACAGAATACAACCAAGTCATTTGCTACCAATATCATCTACAGCTTGATCCAGAAAACTCTCTGTGCGACATTTGTCTGGGTCGCAGACTAAATAGCCACCGTTAACAGGGTGTCAGTCAGTTCTACCATAGTTCTTGCACGTCACGTTCCCAAAAAAACAAAATTAAAAAAAAAAAATTATTTTTTCAGTTGTTTTAGCTCAGTGATACAAATCCATTTTACTCAGCTGTGTGTAACCTTTCTGTGTGTCACAGTTCAGTACACTAGCTCCCATCCGTATATACTGTCCAGGTGACACTTTCTGTACGTCACAGAATACAACCAAGTCATTTGCTACCAATATCATCTACAGCTTGATCCAGAAAACTCTCTGTGCGACATTTGTCTGGGTCGCAGACTAAATAGCCACCGTTAACAGGGTGTCAGTCAGTTCTACCATAGTTCCTGCACGTCACGTTCCCAAAAAACAAATTATAAAAAATATAAAAAACAATATAAAAAAATTATTTTTTCAGTTGTTTTAGCTCAGTGATACAAATCCATTTTACTCAGCTGCGTGTAACCTTTCTGTGTGTCACAGTTCAGCACACTAGCTCCCATCCGTATATACTGTCCAGGTGACACTTTCTGTACGTCACAGAATACAACCAAGTCATTTGCTACCAATATCATCTACAGCTTGATCCAGAAAACTCTCTGTGCGACATTTGTCTGGGTCGCAGACTAAATAGCCACCGTTAACAGGGTGTCAGTCAGTTCTACCATAGTTCTTGCACGTCACGTTCCCAAAAAAACAAAATAAAAAAAAAAAATTATTTTTTCAGTTGTTTTAGCTCAGTGATACAAATCCATTTTACTCAGCTGTGTGTAACCTTTCTGTGTGTCACAGTTCAGTACACTAGCTCCCATCCGTATATACTGTCCAGGTGACACTTTCTGTACGTCACAGAATACAACCAAGTCATTTGCTACCAATATCATCTACAGCTTGATCCAGAAAACTCTCTGTGCGACATTTGTCTGGGTCGCAGACTAAATAGCCACCGTTAACAGGGTGTCAGTCAGTTCTACCATAGTTCCTGCACGTCACGTTCCCAAAAAAACAAAATTAAAAATAAAAAAAATAAAAAATTATTTTTTCAGTTGTTTTAGCTCAGTGATACAAATCCATTTTACTCAGCTGCGTGTAACCTTTCTGTGTGTCACAGTTCAGTACACTAGCTCCCATCCGTATATACTGTCCAGGTGACACTTTCTGTACGTCACAGAATACAACCAAGTCATTTGCTACCAATATCATCTACAGCTTGATCCAGAAAACTCTCTGTGCGACATTTGTCTGGGTCGCAGACTAAATAGCCACCGTTAACAGGGTGTCAGTCAGTTCTACCATAGTTCCTGCACGTCACGTTCCCAAAAAAACAAAATTAAAATAAAAAAAAAAAAATTATTTTTTCAGTTGTTTTAGCTCAGTGATACAAATCCATTTTACTCAGCTGTGTGTAACCTTTCTGTGTGTCACAGTTCAGTACACTAGCTCCCATCCGTATATACTGTCCAGGTGACACTTTCTGTACGTCACAGAATACAACCAAGTCATTTGCTACCAATATCATCTACAGCTTGATCCAGAAAACTCTCTGTGCGACATTTGTCTGGGTCGCAGACTAAATAGCCACCGTTAACAGGGTGTCAGTCAGTTCTACCATAGTTCCTGCACGTCACGTTCCCAAAAAAACAAAATTAAAAAAAAAAAAATTATTTTTTCAGTTGTTTTAGCTCAGTGATACAAATCCATTTTACTCAGCTG
This sequence comes from Rhinella marina, assembly GCA_900303285.1. Taxonomy (NCBI): domain Eukaryota; kingdom Metazoa; phylum Chordata; class Amphibia; order Anura; family Bufonidae; genus Rhinella; species Rhinella marina. The sequence goes on from ONZH01015953.1 coordinate 28,679, forward strand.
CGTGTAACCTTTCTGTGTGTCACAGTTCAGTACACTAGCTCCCATCCGTATATACTGTCCAGGTGACACTTTCTGTACGTCACAGAATACAACCAAGTCATTTGCTACCAATATCATCTACAGCTTGATCCAGAAAACTCTCTGTGCGACATTTGTCTGGGTCGCAGACTAAATAGCCACCGTTAACAGGGTGTCAGTCAGTTCTACCATAGTTCTTGCACGTCACGTTCCCAAAAAAACAAAATTAAAAAAAAAAATTATTTTTTCAGTTGTTTTAGCTCAGTGATACAAATCCATTTTACTCAGCTGTGTGTAACCTTTCTGTGTGTCACAGTTCAGTACACTAGCTCCCATCCGTATATACTGTCCAGGTGACACTTTCTGTACGTCACAGAATACAACCAAGTCATTTGCTACCAATATCATCTACAGCTTGATCCAGAAAACTCTCTGTGCGACATTTGTCTGGGTCGCAGACTAAATAGCCACCGTTAACAGGGTGTCAGTCAGTTCTACCATAGTTCCTGCACGTCACGTTCCCAAAAAACAAATTTAAAAAATATAAAAAAAATAAAAAAATTATTTTTTCAGTTGTTTTAGCTCAGTGATACAAATCCATTTTACTCAGCTGCGTGTAACCTTTCTGTGTGTCACAGTTCAGTACACTAGCTCCCATCCGTATATACTGTCCAGGTGACACTTTCTGTACGTCACAGAATACAACCAAGTCATTTGCTACCAATATCATCTACAGCTTGATCCAGAAAACTCTCTGTGCGACATTTGTCTGGGTCGCAGACTAAATAGCCACCGTTAACAGGGTGTCAGTCAGTTCTACCATAGTTCCTGCACGTCACGTTCCCAAAAAAAACAAAATATAAAAAAAAAAAATTATTTTTTCAGTTGTTTTAGCTCAGTGATACAAATCCATTTTACTCAGCTGTGTGTAACCTTTCTGTGTGTCACAGTTCAGTACACTAGCTCCCATCCGTATATACTGTCCAGGTGACACTTTCTGTACGTCACAGAATACAACCAAGTCATTTGCTACCAATATCATCTACAGCTTGATCCAGAAAACTCTCTGTGCGACATTTGTCTGGGTCGCAGACTAAATAGCCACCGTTAACAGGGTGTCAGTCAGTTCTACCATAGTTCCTGCACGTCACGTTCCCAAAAAAACAAAATTAAAAAAAAAAAATTATTTTTTCAGTTGTTTTAGCTCAGTGATACAAATCCATTTTACTCAGCTGCGTGTAACCTTTCTGTGTGTCACAGTTCAGTACACTAGCTCCCATCCGTATATACTGTCCAGGTGACACTTTCTGTACGTCACAGAATACAACCAAGTCATTTGCTACCAATATCATCTACAGCTTGATCCAGAAAACTCTCTGTGCGACATTTGTCTGGGTCGCAGACTAAATAGCCACCGTTAACAGGGTGTCAGTCAGTTCTACCATAGTTCCTGCACGTCACGTTCCCAAAAAAACAAAATTAAAAAAAAAAAAAATATTTTTTCAGTTGTTTTAGCTCAGTGATACAAATCCATTTTACTCAGCTGCGTGTAACCTTTCTGTGTGTCACAGTTCAGCACACTAGCTCCCATCCGTATATACTGTCCAGGTGACACTTTCTGTACGTCACAGAATACAACCAAGTCATTTGCTACCAATATCATCTACAGCTTGATCCAGAAAACTCTCTGTGCGACATTTGTCTGGGTCGCAGACTAAATAGCCACCGTTAACAGGGTGTCAGTCAGTTCTACCATAGTTCTTGCACGTCACGTTCCCAAAAAAACAAAATTAAAAAAAAAAAATAAAATATTTTTTCAGTTGTTTTAGCTCAGTGATACAAATCCATTTTACTCAGCTGCGTGTAACCTTTCTGTGTGTCACAGTTCAGTACACTAGCTCCCATCCGTATATACTGTCCAGGTGACACTTTCTGTACGTCACAGAATACAACCAAGTCATTTGCTACCAATATCATCTACAGCTTGATCCAGAAAACTCTCTGTGCGACATTTGTCTGGGTCGCAGACTAAATAGCCACCGTTAACAGGGTGTCAGTCAGTTCTACCATAGTTCCTGCACGTCACGTTCCCAAAAAAACAAAATAAAAAAAAAAATTATTTTTTCAGTTGTTTTAGCTCAGTGATACAAATCCATTTTACTCAGCTGTGTGTAACCTTTCTGTGTGTCACAGTTCAGTACACTAGCTCCCATCCGTATATACTGTCCAGGTGACACTTTCTGTACGTCACAGAATACAACCAAGTCATTTGCTACCAATATCATCTACAGCTTGATCCAGAAAACTCTCTGTGCGACATTTGTCTGGGTCGCAGACTAAATAGCCACCGTTAACAGGGTGTCAGTCAGTTCTACCATAGTTCTTGCACGTCACGTTCCCAAAAAAACAAAATAAAAAAAAAAAATTATTTTTTCAGTTGTTTTAGCTCAGTGATACAAATCCATTTTACTCAGCTGCGTGTAACCTTTCTGTGTGTCACAGTTCAGTACACTAGCTCCCATCCGTATATACTGTCCAGGTGACACTTTCTGTACGTCACAGAATACAACCAAGTCATTTGCTACCAATATCATCTACAGCTTGATCCAGAAAACTCTCTGTGCGACATTTGTCTGGGTCGCAGACTAAATAGCCACCGTTAACAGGGTGTCAGTCAGTTCTACCATAGTTCCTGCACGTCACGTTCCCAAAAAAACAAAATATAAAAAAAAAAATATATTTTTTCAGTTGTTTTAGCTCAGTGATACAAATCCATTTTACTCAGCTGCGTGTAACCTTTCTGTGTGTCACAGTTCAGTACACTAGCTCCCATCCGTATATACTGTCCAGGTGACACTTTCTGTACGTCACAGAATACAACCAAGTCATTTGCTACCAATATCATCTACAGCTTGATCCAGAAAACTCTCTGTGCGACATTTGTCTGGGTCGCAGACTAAATAGCCACCGTTAACAGGGTGTCAGTCAGTTCTACCATAGTTCCTGCACGTCACGTTCCCAAAAAAACAAAATATAAAAAAAAATAAAAAAATTATTTTTCAGTTGTTTTAGCTCAGTGATACAAATCCATTTTACTCAGCTGCGTGTAACCTTTCTGTGTGTCACAGTTCAGTACACTAGCTCCCATCCGTATATACTGTCCAGGTGACACTTTCTGTACGTCACAGAATACAACCAAGTCATTTGCTACCAATATCATCTACAGCTTGATCCAGAAAACTCTCTGTGCGACATTTGTCTGGGTCGCAGACTAAATAGCCACCGTTAACAGGGTGTCAGTCAGTTCTACCATAGTTCTTGCACGTCACGTTCCCAAAAAAACAAAATAAAAAAAAAAATTATTTTTTCAGTTGTTTTAGCTCAGTGATACAAATCCATTTTACTCAGCTGTGTGTAACCTTTCTGTGTGTCACAGTTCAGTACACTAGCTCCCATCCGTATATACTGTCCAGGTGACACTTTCTGTACGTCACAGAATACAACCAAGTCATTTGCTACCAATATCATCTACAGCTTGATCCAGAAAACTCTCTGTGCGACATTTGTCTGGGTCGCAGACTAAATAGCCACCGTTAACAGGGTGTCAGTCAGTTCTACCATAGTTCCTGCACGTCACGTTCCCAAAAAAACAAAATTTATAAAAATATAAAAAAACAAATATTAAAAAAAATTATTTTTTCAGTTGTTTTAGCTCAGTGATACAAATCCATTTTACTCAGCTGCGTGTAACCTTTCTGTGTGTCACAGTTCAGCACACTAGCTCCCATCCGTATATACTGTCCAGGTGACACTTTCTGTACGTCACAGAATACAACCAAGTCATTTGCTACCAATATCATCTACAGCTTGATCCAGAAAACTCTCTGTGCGACATTTGTTTGGGTCGCAGACTAAATAGCCACCGTTAACAGGGTGTCAGTCAGTTCTACCATAGTT
>ONZH01015954.1:0-120000 GCA_900303285.1 Rhinella marina
CACATATATAAAAGTTTTGCAGGCACGCAGAACGCACAGTACAGGTGCCAAATAAAAAGGCCTTTTTTAAAATATGTCTGATTACACAGCCGTGTACTAACAGGTCAGACGTGGGTATTAACACCACGTATATAAAAGAGTTTTGCTGGCACGCAGAACGCACAGTACATGGTGCCAAATAAAAGGCCTTTTTTTTAAATATGTCTGATTACACAGCTGTGTACTAACAGGTCAGACGGTGGGTATTAACAGCAACGTATATAAAAGAGTTTTGCAGGCACGCAGAACGCACAGTACAGGTGCCAAATAAAAGGACTTTTTTTTAAATATGTCTGATTACACGCCGTGTACTAACAGTCAGACGGTGGGTATTAACAGCACGTATATAAAAGAGTTTTGCAGGCACGCAGAACGCACAATACAGGTGCCAAATAACAGGACTTTTTTTAAAATATGTCTGAGTATACAGCGTGTACTAACAGGTCAGACGGTGGGTATTTACACCTGGTATACAAAAGGGTATTGCAGGCACACAGAACCCAGAACACTAGAGCCAAAGAAACTGTATTTAAAAAAAAAATGTACACAGCCGTATACTGCCAGAAGATCAGATGGTGCATATACACACTAGGTATATAACAGGGTTTTGCAGCCAAAAAGAACGCAGAACAGTAGTGCCAAATATAGTTTGGTATGTAGCAGAGCACCTAATACACCACTAATGCCTCTCTCTGTCCCTACTCCAGCAGCTATCCCTGAATACAGCAGCCGTTCTCTGCAGAGTGTATATAGTAGTAAAGCTATCACTGTACTGCACTATAGTAGCCCTGATAAGGGCTTTTAATCACGCTCCTGCCTGTCCAACAGCTAAAACCTATCTCTCCCTTCTCCAGCCTCTGTCCCTGACTAAGTTCACGCAGCATATGCGAACGAGCAGGAAGACCTGAGTTATTAATATTCGAGGTCACGTGGTTTTTCCAGCCAATCCATGTAGACGCCGTTTTCGCGCTGCCAACGTGCTCCGCGGGCCTGTCATACCCCCCCTGCATGGTGATTGGTGGAAAAAGAGCGCCAGGGAAGGTGGGAGGGAAAACGAATTCTAAGTGCGCCATCGCCGTTATACTCGATCGAAATCGAGTATGCCGAATAGCGTAGTATTCGATCGAATACCGGCTCGATCGAACACTACTCGCTCATCTCTAGCTATTATTGCACATACAAGTGCATCTGAATACATTAGAATATCATCAAAAAGTTGTTTTCAGTAATTCAGTTCAAAAAGTGAAATACATATATTATGTAGAGTCATTACAGAGTGAACTTTTTCAAGTGTTTATTTATGTTAATTACAGCCAAGGAAAACCCAAAATCTCAGAAAATTAGAATAATTAACCCAAAATACCTGCAAAGGTGTCCTAAGTCTTTAAAAAGGTCCTTTAGTCTGGTTCAGTAGACGACACAATCATGGGGAAGACTGCTGACTTGACAGATGTCCAGAAGGCTGTCATTGACACACTCCACAAGGAGAGTAAGTCACAAAAGGTCATTGCTAAAGAAGCTGGCTGTTCACAGAGTGCTGTATCAAAGCATATTAGTGGAAAGTTGAGTGGAAGGAAAAAGGGTGGTAGAAAAAAGTGCACGAGCAACAGGGAGAACTGCAGCCTTGATAGGATTGTCAAGAAAAGGCCTTTCCTAAATTTGGGGGAGATTCACAAGGAGTGGACTGCTGCTGGAGTCAGTGCTTCAAGAGCCACCACACACAGACATATCCAGGTCATGGGCTACAAGTGTCGCATTCCATGTGTCAAGCCACTCATGACCAATAGACAACGTCAGAAGCGCCTTACCTGGGTCAAGGAGAAAAAGAACTGGACTGTTGCTCAGTGGTCAAAGGTGTTTTTCTCAGATGAAAGTAAATTTTGCATTTCATTTGGAAATTAAGGTCCAAGAGTCAGGAGGAAGAGTGGAGAGGCACTCAAGGAACCCAAGCTGCTTGAAGTCAATCAGTGATGGTTTGGGAAGCCATGTCATCTGCTGGTGTTGGTCCACTGTGTTATATCAAGACCAAAGTCACTGCAGCCGTCTACCAGGAAATTTTAGAGCATGTCATGCTTCCCTCTGCTGACAAGCTTTTTGGAGATGGAATTTTTATTTTCCAGCAGGATTTGGCACCTGTCTACACTGCCAAAAGTACCAATACCTGGTTTAATAACCACAGTATCACTGTGCTTGATTGGCCAGCAAACTCGCCTGACCTTAAGCCCATAGAGAATTAATGAGGTATTGTGAAGAGGAAGATGAGAGACACCAGACCCAACAATGCAGACGAGCTGAAGGCTGCTATCAAAGCAACCTGGGCTTCCATAACACCTCTGCAGTGCCACAGGCTGATCGCCTCCATGCCACGCAGCATTGAAGCAGTCATTCATGCAAAAGGAGCCCCAACCAAGTATTGAGTGCATTTACCGTACATACTTTTCATTTGGCCAACATTGAGTTACAGTTGGTCTAATATAATATTCTAATTTTCTGAGATAATGAATTTTGGGTTTTCCTTGGCTGTAAGCCATAATCATCAACATTAACAGAAATAAACACTTGAAAAAGTTCACTCTGTTTGTAATGACTCTATATAATATATGTGTTTCACTTTTTGAATTGAATTACTGAAGAAAACAACTTTTTGATATTCTAATATATTGAGATGCACTTGTATATTGCATATAGACTATGGTAGTTCATAACACCCTAGCTTACTGGCTGATGGTCAAATGAAAATTTATTAAGAGGGTCAGGCATCTTAATTAATTTGGCACATCATCTGGCAAATCTATGGCAGCTATGAGCTGATGTAAATTATAGTAAAGTTGTTGGACTGCAGAAGGCTTCAGCTCTCCGCTATGCCACATCCACTTTTTCAAAAATCACAAGAGCAGCTTAAAAAAATGTGCTAATTTTGGACACAAGATAAGGCCGGGTTCACATCACCGTTTAGTTTTCGATCTTCTGATCCTAAACTAAAGAAAACAGAAAAATAAACAAAAAAAATCATAATTTATTTTAAGCCTAAAATAACTGGCCAGACACAAATGATATCTGTGGAGCTGGCCTTACTTATCATTATTCAAGATTCCCCAATTAGAAGATTTTATTAGACAAGTTCTGTGGTCCTGAAGAGCTACAGTAAGCACCATCTTCAGTGTGTCATGTTACAATTTTACAAACTTAAATTGTATCATATAGATACTTTACTATGTAATAATTCATACTACAAACTGTAAATACTTCACTGAATTGATGAACAATCCATTGTATTTGATTATATAACTTGGATCAGAAATAAATTACATATTGTAATGATAATTGATACGTATGTGTTACTGGGCCTTAAAGGGAACTGTCATCAGAAAATGATGTTGTGTTGTTTAAATCCAAATTTTACGTAAAACATTTTTTTATATATATTTTTTTATTTTTGATTTTTCCATGTCACTGTCTATATTTTTTTTAAAAATATATAATCCTGAAATTTTCACACTGGCCATTAGTCCTAAAATATGTTAAGACTCAGAGCAGTTACATGGGCCATGAACACAATGGACAGGAAGGGACCTCATTGACTTCTATGGGGGAATTTTCTAGGCATGCTCTTTGACCTGTACAGAGGTCAGTGGGGGAGTTGATAAGCTGTGATATCACCTATAGTGAAAGGTGGATCCTGTGTTATCTATATATTGGTGTTACTTCTCATTGTAATTACGTTTATGATGAAAATGATAATAGCTACTGAAAAGGTACCTGTACAGAAAAGGAAATCATGACCTATTACTAATCTTAGTGACCAGTGCGAAAATTGCAGGATTATATACATTTCTACTAAATATAGATGGTGACGTTAGAAAAAAAAAAAAAAAACACTCAAAATTCTAAAAAAAAAATGTTTTACATAAAAAACACATGATTTAAGCAAAAGGTCATTTTCTGATGACATGTTCCCTTTAAAGCGATATATCCACTAGAGAGAATCATACTCTTCTTAAGAGCAAGAGCAGAGAGCTACAAAGAAAAAAAAAAAGCAATAGTTCGCACTACATGGACAGCTATATTATACTACAATTCCCCACAGCCGCCACTATAGAGTAAATGCATATTTCCCTTGGCAAAATAAGTTGTTTGTTGGGATTTTGCAAGCAGGTCTCAGAATATTGGGCAGCTTAGCACTCTGTATTAAGAGAATCATGTGCAGAAGTTACGCAGGGGGCGGGGAAAGCAGGAAGTTACTGTAGTACAGCTTCAGCCAATAGCTGTTAAGTACTAAGTGATGTCAGAGAAGGGGCAGTGATTCTACAACTTCTGCTGTACAGTTTTGTAGCTTGTAGTAGTATTCACTTCCTGTGATATAGAGTATATATACAAAGCCCATTTGAGGGGCCAGAGTGAAACACCAACCCCGATATGTTAAATGACCCTAGTTGATCTTTTTTAAAATGTGTTTTGGGCTTCACTTTTCGTAGTCAGCTATTACTGATTAAATGACCTCAGCAGGACAAATCAACTACTGGAGTCACAAGTAGACAGGCTGTAGATCATAGCATTGCACAAACCTCCTTGCTCACTGTCTACAGGCACTAACTCTTCCATGACATTATACTTATCCCTGTAAGGCCGCTTTCACAAAGTCATTGTTTGATCAGTGATTTCCATCAGTGATTGTGAGCCAAAACCAGGTGTGGGTCAATAACACAGAAAAGGTGCAGATCTTTCCATTATGCATTATCTCTGTGTAGCCTCCACTCCCGGTTTTGGTTCAAGATCACTGATGGAATCCCTAACCAAACACTGACTGTGTGAAAGCGGACTAAGGCTGGGGCTAAACAGTGACTTTGGCCATGCAAAGTGAATCACAACTGGTGAATCAGGTCACTTCAACCCTAGTAGATTTCTTGGAACTGTCAGGTCACAGCAATTTGTAGGTCACAATGTAACCCTATTTATATTCCTTACCTGTAGTTCAGGAACCCTGAAAATTATACAGTAAGCTGGTCATAGATATAACATTTTTCCATTCATCCAAGTCCAATGGGCATGTGTACAGGATATGTAAGTGTAGGTTCTCAAAGGTTATGGTTTCATAATGACATCATTACAAAAACATATATCTAATCTTTCCATTATACAAAGACGTTATTGTATGTGAATGTTCCTAAATGATTCTTCATATAGAAGCCACTTTAAGTGTATTTTCAATGTGTACATCACTGTCACACAGTACCTTCCACTATGATCTAGACTCCATGGAATGCGCACACTACATGCACATAAATTGACTAATTGATATATGAGCCTTTCTCCTTTCAGTGTGAATGGTAGAAATGAAATAACGTTTCAGGTTTATGTGTAATTACACACTGTTACTTTTACAGCATACCCTGTTTTATGAACACTTTGACAAACTGTTTTTATTAGCTGTGTATTATTTTACATTTTTTTTTCCAACAGATTTAAAAGGTCGCTGCTAAATGTTAAACCTATTAGTAGACTGATGTGAAGCTCTAGAGGTTCATGGAGGTATGTTGGAAACATTTAATTTTGATAGGCATGATATATATCCCAGGAAGTAAATGTAACCAAACAATTATGCTTTCCTTGAAAGGTTTGCCTATTTAAAAGTAGATTAACCAATAAGTAACCAGGAAGCAATTAAACAAGTAGAGGTCCTCTCTCCTGACTGGCTGCTTCTGGACTACATAGCTCTTATGAGCAGACAGTAAAAATGACAAGATTGACTAAACAGTATGCAAAACGCCAACATTCAATAAAGCAAAATAAATAGAACAAGAAGCAAAAACATTCACTTAAAGGCTTTTAGGTTCATAATTAGCCAAAATGCAGACAAGCGATTTTTGAAGCTCATTTGTATCATTCTAATGCCTTAGATAGTCTTCTCAGTTTAGGAATCTGAAATTTTACGTCATGGCCTGGAAATTAGTCTATTATCCTTTGTTGCCTTCATCTAGACATAGGACTATCAGTCTTATAAGGTTGAAATCAGAAGATGAAAAACAAGCTCTTGAGAAGGGTTTCTTGGAGGAACTGATACCTTGCTGTTTACTTCTCTTGAGTATACTCTGGAGAGCTGCTCTCCCTTGTAGTAGAGAAGGATTTGGTCCTTATACCCGACGTTATTGAGGGTATGTTCACACAGCAAAATTAACTGCAGAAAAATCAGTAGCAGTCAGTAGTTGTATTTGGTGGCAGATTTCTCAATTGGTGAAGGTTTTAGAGGAGTTTTTACAAGACGAGTATGTGGTTGAGGTTTCTCTGCTTCACCTTTGATTTCTATGAAATCCACAATTAAATCTGCCTCTAAGAAGTAACCTGTCCCTTCTCAAGAGCTTTTCTAATCAGCTACGGAAGAAACTTCAATCATTTTACACTGTGTGCACAAGACAGAGTTTTTAACATTAAAGTCAATGGTAAAACTGAATCAGTGGCAGATTAGTGGCAGATTTTAGCCTTGTGAACATACCCTGAGACTTTCAACTTTGCTGCTCCACAGTCCACACCTTATTTATATACATATGTTTTTATATGTCTGTCACCCTGGCCCCATGACACATGCCTGTACTTTACATGGCTATAACTTATCGTATTAGTAGATCATGTGACTCATGGTTTCACAACTATTGTGGCTCCATTTCCACGCTATAATAATTTAGAATTTCTATTAAAATGGGATGAATTTATCAAGCCATGCCCTCTAGAATTATATCTTCCAAAAGTAACAAAATATGGGCTCTGCGACTTTCTTTTTTTAGGTTGCACAAAAAGTATGTGACTATTTTGCATTTTTACACCACTCCAGTTTTAATAATTGGGTGGAAAAGTGGGCATGGTAATCTTTGTTAAAGAGTTTTGCTTCAGAATTATCAATTGAGACTTTTTTAAAAGATGCAAAAAAAAAAAAGTCGAACTAGTAGGAGTTGCTGCAGAGAACTGGAGTAGCTTTTCTAGACAAAATTTAGTTTTAAAGATGTGATAAATTTAACAAACTATGGGGGTCAATTGTCAAGGCCAGCATTTCTTCGGGGGTCTTGATATCCCCTGCACCACGAGAGGATGCGCTTAATTGATAATGAGGTGCATGTGTCATCATAAATTAAGTGCATTCTCTGGCACTCCATGCACCTAGATTGAAATCAGATTTCAGTCATCATTTACACCAGTAAACTGTTATTGAAGGTAAGTATGTCGGTCAAGAGCAATGGTCCCATCCACAACACACACCTGCTCTGCCTCCTGTTTGGAACGTGCTGAGGGCAGTGTCATATGTGCCTAAATTTAGGCAAAATGGCATTTATAAAGTCGCAACCCTGCGGTTTGTGACTTGTTTGCCAGAAAACTGGAATAGGGGCATAGTAAATGACCTCTATTGATACATTTGTTGTAAAGTACTCCAACCAGGACTACTGCAAAACTGACTTCAAATATTATCCCCCTGATAAATTCCCCCCATTGTTTTCAACTAGAGATGGGTGAATAGATTCATTATGAATTGGGTTTGTTACGAATTTCCCAAAAGTTTTGGCTTTCAGCCAAAACATTTCCAAACATTTGTGAGCTTGTCCTGCTGAAACACTCAAAGTGGCAGCTGACAGATAAGAAGACAGGGAAGAATCACTTGACCTCGGACAGTGCCACGGTGGGCTTCTCCATAATGCCTTGCAGGCAGCCCTCCCACAGCCAGTCATGAAGGGTTATAGGTGTGTAGTCATAGCTAGAGATGAGCGAGTAGTGTTCAATCGAGCTGGTATTCGATCGAATACTACGCTATTCGGCGTACTCGATTTCGTTCGAGTATAACGCCGATGGCGCACTTAGAATTCGTTTCCCCTCCCACCTTTCCTGGCGCTCTTTTTCCACCAATCACCATGCGGGGGGGTATGACAGGCACGCTGAGCACGTTGGCAGCGCGAAAACGGCGTCTACATGGATTGGCTGGAAAAACCATGTGACCTCGAATATTAAAAACTCAGCTCTTCCTGCTCGTACGCATATGCTGCGTGAACTTAGTCAGGGACAGAGGCTGGAGAAGGGAGAGACAGGTTTTAGCTGTTGGACAGGCAGGAGCGTGATTAAAAGCCCTTATCAGGGCTACTATAGTGCAGTACAGTGATAGCTTTACTACAATATAGACTTTACAGAGAACGGCTGCTGTATTCAGGGATAGCTGCTGGAGTAGGGACAGAGACAGGCATTAGTGGTGTATTAGGTGCTCTGCTACATACCAAACTATATTTGGCACTACTGCTGTGTACCTTGAACTATAAAATATATAGGCCTTATAATTGGCAACTGTACTGTGCGTTCTCTTGCAAAATAATTTAAATACCTGGTGTTAATACCCACCGTCTGAACAGTTAGTACACGGCTGTGTACCTTGAACTATAAAATATATAGGCCTTATAATTGGCAACTGTACTGTGCGTTCTCTTGCAAAATAATTTAAATACCTGGTGTTAATACACACCGTCTGAACAGTTAGTACACAGCTGTGTACCTTGAACTATAAAATATATAGGCCTTATAATTGGCAACTGTACTGTGCGTTCTCTTGCAAACTAATTTAAATACCTGGTGTTAATACCCACTGTCTGAACAGTTAGTACACGGCTGTGTACCTTGAACTATAAAATATATAGGCCTTATAATTGGCAACTGTACTGTGCGTTCTCTTGCAAACTAATTTAAATACCTGGTGTTAATACCCACCGTCTGAACAGTTAGTACACGGCTGTGTACCTTGAACTATAAAATATATAGGCCTTATAATTGGCAACTGTACTGTGCGTTCTCTTGCAAAATAATTTAAATACCTGTTGTTAATACCCACCGTCTGAACAGTTAGTACACGGCTGTGTACCTTGAACTATAAAATATATAGGCCTTATAATTGGCAACTGTACTGTGCGTTCTCTTGCAAACTAATTTAAATACCTGGTGTTAATACCCACCGTCTGAACAGTTAGTACACGGCTGTGTACCTTGAACTATAAAATATATAGGCCTTATAATTGGCAACTGTACTGTGCGTTCTCTTGCAAACTAATTTAAATACCTGGTGTTAATACCCACCGTCTGAACAGTTAGTACACGGCTGTGTACCTTGAACTATAAAATATATAGGCCTTATAATTGGCAACTGTACTGTGCGTTCTCTTGCAAACTAATTTAAATACCTGGTGTTAATACCCACCGTCTGAACAGTTAGTACACGGCTGTGTACCTTGAACTATAAAATATATAGGCCTTATAATTGGCAACTGTACTGTGCGTTCTCTTGCAAAATAATTTAAATACCTGGTGTTAATACCCACCATCTGAACAGTTAGTACACGGCTGTGTACCTTGAACTATAAAATATATAGGCCTTATAATTGGCAACTGTACTGTGCGTTCTCTTGCAAAATAATTTAAATACCTGGTGTTAATACACACCGTCTGAACAGTTAGTACACGGCTGTGTACCTTGAACTATAAAATATATAGGCCTTATAATTGGCAACTGTACTGTGCGTTCTCTTGCAAACTAATTTAAATACCTGGTGTTAATACACACCGTCTGAACAGTTAGTACACGGCTGTGTACCTTGAACTATAAAATATATAGGCCTTATAATTGGCAACTGTACTGTGCGTTCTCTTGCAAACTAATTTAAATACCTGGTGTTAATACCCACCGTCTGAACAGTTAGTACACGGCTGTGTACCTTGAACTATAAAATATATAGGCCTTATAATTGGCAACTGTACTGTGCGTTCTCTTGCAAACTAATTTAAATACCTGGTGTTAATACCCACCGTCTGAACAGTTAGTACACGGCTGTGTACCTTGAACTATAAAATATATAGGCCTTATAATTGGCAACTGTACTGTGCGTTCTCTTGCAAACTAATTTAAATACCTGGTGTTAATACACACCGTCTGAACAGTTAGTACACGGCTGTGTACCTTGAACTATAAAATATATAGGCCTTATAATTGGCAACTGTACTATGCGTTCTCTTGCAAACTAATTTAAATACCTGGTGTTAATACACACCGTCTGAACAGTTAGTACACGGCTGTGTACCTTGAACTATAAAATATATAGGCCTTATAATTGGCAACTGTACTGTGCGTTCTCTTGCAAAATAATTTAAATACCTGGTGTTAATACACACCGTCTGAACAGTTAGTACACGGCTGTGTACCTTGAACTATAAAATATATAGGCCTTATAATTGGCAACTGTACTGTGCGTTCTCTTGCAAACTAATTTAAATACCTGGTGTTAATACCCACCGTCTGAACAGTTAGTACACGGCTGTGTACCTTGAACTATAAAATATATAGGCCTTATAATTGGCAACTGTACTGTGCGTTCTCTTGCAAACTAATTTAAATACCTGGTGTTAATACCCACCGTCTGAACAGTTAGTACACGGCTGTGTACCTTGAACTATAAAATATATAGGCCTTATAATTGGAAACTGTACTGTGCGTTCTCTTGCAAACTAATTTAAATACCTGGTGTTAATACCCACCGTCTGAACAGTTAGTACACGGCTGTGTACCTTGAACTATAAAATATATAGGCCTTATAATTGGCAACTGTACTGTGCGTTCTCTTGCAAACTAATTTAAATACCTGGTGTTAATACACACCGTCTGAACAGTTACTACACGGCTGTGTACCTTGAACTATAAAATATTTAGGCCTTATAATTGGCAACTGTACTGTGCGTTCTCTTGCAAACTAATTTAAATACCTGGTGTTAATACCCACCGTCTGAACAGTTAGTACACGGCTGTGTACCTTGAACTATAAAATATATAGGCCTTATAATTGGCAACTGTACTGTGCGTTCTCTTGCAAACTAATTTAAATACCTGGTGTTAATACCCACCGTCTGAACAGTTAGTACACGGCTATGTACCTTGAACTATAAAATATATAGGCCTTATAATTGGCAACTGTACTGTGCGTTCTCTTGCAAACTAATTTAAATACCTGGTGTTAATACACACCGTCTGAACAGTTAGTACACGGCTGTGTACCTTGAACTATAAAATATTTAGGCCTTATAATTGGCAACTGTACTGTGCGTTCTCTTGCAAACTAATTTAAATACCTGTTGTTAATACCCACCGTCTGAACAGTTAGTACACGGCTGTGTACCTTGAACTATAAAATATTTAGGCCTTATAATTGGCAACTGTACTGTGCGTTCTCTTGCAAAATAATTTCACGGCTGTGAAGGCAAAATATTGTAACCAAAAAAAAATAAAATGCGGAAGGGGGCTAGCGGAATAGGACGTGGACGAGGACGGGGGCGCGGAAATGCTGTTGGGGGCCTTGTTGAAGCCAGTGGGGATACAATGCGTGCTGGTGAGGGTCAGCCAGGATCCCACTCATCCAGAATCCCTGCCTTTATGGGACAGTTAAGCAGGGGGCGGGTTACACCGCTGTTGAGGCCTGAGCAGGTTGAACAGGTGGTGCAATGGATAGCCGATAGCGCTTCCACACAGTTGTCCACCAGCCAGTCATCCACACAGTCTCACTCTGACCCTCCTTCCTCCACACCTGGCCAACAGAGTCATCCTACCATTGACCCCTCCCAGGAGCTCTTTTCGGGTCCTTTTTCAGATGTGCCGGAAGAATCCCAGGAGCTAGCAGAGGAATTTGTTTGTAGTGATGCCCAAACACTTGAGTTTTCGCCATCTCCTGCTGATGTGGACCCTGAGCCAGCATCTGTTATCATGAGCGATGATGATGATGAGACGCAGTTGCCATCAAGGGAGGCTGTTGGAATGTCCAGTGGGCAGCAGGAGGAGCAGAGTGAGGAAGTGGAAGAGGAGGTGGTGGATGACGAAATGACCGACCCCACTTGGCCAGGGGTGATGTCCAGCGAGGAAAGCAGTGGAGAGGTGGTGGTCTGCGCAGCACCGAAAAAGGCAGCAAGAGGCAGAGGGATGTCCAGAGGCAGAGGGATGTCCACAGGCAGAGGGATGTCCACAGGCAGAGGGATGTCCACAGGCAGAGGGATGTCCACAGGCAGAGGACAGTCCAGACAGAGAAGTGAGGCCACAGCCAGCAGGGCCGAAGCTATTCCCGGCAGCGGGCAGTCGCGCAAAGCTCCCCCATCGAGGCCTCGTACTTCTGTGGTGTGGAGATTTTTTAATGTTTGTGCGGATGACAAACTGAGCGCGGTTTGCACACTCTGCCACTCAAAACTGAGTAGGGGCTCTGAGAAGAGCAATATGACCACCTCAGGCATGCGGCGTCACTTGGAAGTCAAGCACTGGGCTGAGTGGGAGAGAGCAAACGCAATACAACCTGCGCCCGGTCTTGCTGCCACTGCCTCTTCCCCTTTGTTGTGTGCTGCCACTGCGGTACAGACCTCCAGCCAGGACACCTCCACATCTGCCTCTGCCTCGGCTACTTTGGGGCCTTCTCCTTCAGCCTCCCCTTCCCCCGCCTCTTCGCCTGCACCTTCACACTCCTCGTCCCAACAACTGTCCATCTCGCAGGCGTTCGACCGCAGGCGGAAGTACGCCTCGAGTCACCCCCAAGCCCAAGCCTTAAACTGCCACATCTCCAAACTGCTGGCCCTGGAGATGTTGCCGTTTAGGCTTGTGGAGACGCAGGCCTTCCGCGACCT
Source organism: Rhinella marina (assembly GCA_900303285.1). Lineage (NCBI taxonomy): Eukaryota > Metazoa > Chordata > Amphibia > Anura > Bufonidae > Rhinella > Rhinella marina. The sequence goes on from ONZH01015954.1 coordinate 12,706, forward strand.
GATGGCGGCTGCCGCACCTCGCTATTCCGTCCCCAGCCGCCACTACTTTTCCCGGAGTGCCGTCCCCGCCCTGCACCAGCACGTGTCGCGTAACATCAGGACGGCCCTGAGGTACGCAGTCAGCGCAAAGGTCCACTTGACCACCGACTCGTGGACAAGCGCTTGCGGCCAGGGACGATACATTTCTTTGACGGCACACTGGGTGAATGTTGTGGAAGCGGGGACGGGGTCGCAAACAGAGACGGCCTACCTACCACCCCCGCCCAAGATTGCCAGCACGGGTTCTGATACACCCCCCTCCTCTTCCTCCTCCTCCTCCTCTGCCTTAACATCGCCCTCAGCCGCTAGCTGGAAGCGTTGCAGCACTGGCGCGGGGAGACGTCAGCAGGCGGTGCTTAAGCTCATCAGCTTGGGCGACAGGAAGCACAGCGCCCCAGAGGTGAGGGACGCCATATTGCAGCAGACGGAGATGTGGCTGTCGCCGCTGCAGCTAGGACCAGGCATGGTCGTGTGCGATAACGGCCGTAACCTGGTGGCGGCTCTGGAGCTTGCCGAACTCAATCACGTACCATGCCTGGCCCACGTTTTTAATCTGGTAGTCCAAAAATTTCTAAAGACTTACCCCAACCTGGCAGAGCTACTGGTGAAAGTGCGGCGCTTGTGCGCTCACTTTCGGAAGTCAACTGTAGCTGCTGCTAGCTTAAAAAACTCCAGCAACGCCTCCATTTGCCTGAACATCGGCTGTTGTGCGACCTGCCGACTCGCTGAAATTCCACCTATTCCATGTTGGCTAGGGTGTGTGAGCAGCAGAGAGCATTGATGGAGTACCAGATTATGAATCCACGCGTGCCTCCAACTCAGCTCCCTCAGTTTGCCAACCACGAGTGGCCATGGATGGCAGACATATGCGATGTACTGCGTATCTTTGAGGAGTCCACCAAGAAGGTCAGCAGCGAGGACGCTATAGTGAGCGTAACCATCCCGCTCCTATGCGTCCTTAAAGAATCGCTCATCGCAATAAGGGAGAACGCATTGCACGCAGAGGAGACGGGGGTAGGAGGAGACGCAACGGAGCTACACAGTCAGACCACACTTTTGTCTGCTTCTCGGTGGCAGTTGCAGGAGGAGGAGGAGGATGAGGAGGAGGAGGACGACGTGGAGGTGGCTGTGGAAGAGGAGGAGGATGCTGGCGGCGAGGGTAGCAGTCAGGCTGTGTGCATCCCATTGGTTCAGCGCGGATGGGGCGGAGAGGAGGCGGAAGAGGAAGAGGAGGAAATGGCAAGTGATCCTTCTGGTGGGGGCAGTGAGGTCATGCCTATTCAGAGTCTGGCACACATGGCTGACTTCATGCTGGGCTGCTTTTCCCGGGACACACGTGTTGTCCGGATAGTGGAGAACAAACTGTACTGGGTCTTCGCAATCCTGGACCCCCGGTATAAAGATAACGTCTCCTCTTTTATTCCGGTAGAGGAGAGGACGAATCGATTGCTGGAATACCAGAGGGAACTCGTGCAGAACATGATGGAGATTTTCCCACCCACCATCGCTGGCGGCAGAGAGGAGAGGGTCTCCCAGAGTCCCTCAACATCGATCAGGCCCACAGCCACCAGGGGAACACTCTCCAAGGTGTGGGACACGTTCATGGCACCCCCTCGTGCAACTTCCATCACTGCGGGGCCCGCTATCAGCAGGAGGGACAAGTATCGGCGGATGTTGCGGGAGTACCTGGCAGACCGTACCCCTGTCCTCCCCGATCCCTCGGCGTCCTACACTTACTGGGTCTCCAAGTTGGACACGTGGCTGGAACTGTCCCTGTACGCCTTGGAGGTGCTTGCCTGCCCTGCCGCCAGCGTGCTATCAGAAAGGGTGTTCAGCGCAGCCGGGGGCATTATAACCGATAAGCGCAGCCGCCTGTCAACCGACAGTGCCAACAGGCTGACACTAATCAAAATGAACAGCAAGTGGATTGACCCGGACTTTGCTTCTCCAACAGTGGAAAGCAGCCAAAAGTGAAGTGCCATCTGTATGAAGTGCCATTTCCTCCTCCACCTCCTCCTCCTCCTCCTTAACCGCCGTAGAATTGCTCCGTAAATAAGAAAAATTTATATATTTATGGCTCACCTCTTGGGCCTCCACAAAATTTTTAAGAGGTCTCACCTCTTGGGCCCCAAAATGTTAAGAGGTCTCACCTCTTGGGCCTCCACAAAATGTTTAAGAGGTCTCACCTCTTGGGCCTCCATTTAGAGCCCTCCACATAATTTTAACAGGTCTCACCTCTTGGGCCTCCACATAATTTTATCAAGGTCTCACCTCTTGGGCCTCCACAAAATTTTTAACAGGTCTCACCTCTTGGGCCTCCACATAATTTTATCAAGGTCTCACCTCTTGGGCCTCCACAAAATTTTTAACAGGTTCACCTCTTGGGCCTCCACATAATTTTATCAAGGTCTCACCTCTTGGGCCTCCACAAAATTTTTAACAGGTCTCACCTCTTGGGCTCCACAAAATTTTTAACAGGTCTCACCTCTTGGGCCTCCACAAAATTTTTAACAGGTCTCACCTCTTGGGCCTCCACATAATTTTATCAAGGTCTCACCTCTTGGGCCTCCACAAAATTTTATCAGGTCTCACCTCTTGGGCCTCCACAAAATTTTTAACAGGTCTCACCTCTTTAGCCTCCACACAATTTTTAACAGGTCTCAATTCTTTAGACTCCACAAAATTTTTAACAGGTCTCACCTCTTGGGCCTCCACAAAATTTTTAACAGGTCTCACCTCTTGGGCCTCCACAAAATTTTTAACAGGTCTCACCTCTTGGGCCTCCACATAATTTTATCAAGGTCTCACCTCTTGGGCCTCCACAAAATTTTATCAAGGTCTCACCTCTTGGGCCTCCACAAAATTTTTAACAGGTCTCACCTCTTGGGCCTCCACATAATTTTATCAAGGTCTCACCTCTTGGGCCTCCACAAAATTTTTAACAGGTCTCACCTCTTGGGCCTCCACATAATTTTATCAAGGTCTCACCTCTTGGGCCTCCACAAAATTTTATCAAGGTCTCACCTCTTGGGCCTCCACAAAATTTTTAACAGGTCTCACCTCTTTAGCCTCCACACAATTTTTAACAGGTCTCAATTCTTTAGACTCCACAAAATTTTTAACAGGTCTCACCTCTTGGCCTCCACAAAATTTTTAACAGGTCTCACCTCTTGGGCCTCCACATAATTTTATCAAGGTCTCACCTCTTGGGCCTCCACAAAATTTTATCAAGGTCTCACCTCTTGGGCCTCCACAAAATTTTTAACAGGTCTCACCTCTTTAGCCTCCACACAATTTTTAAGAGGTCTCACCTCTTTGGCCTCCACATAATTTTTAAGAGGTCTCACCTCTTGGGCCTCCACATAATTTTTAAGAGGTCTCACCTCTTGGGCCTACAAACAATTTTTAAGAGGTCTCACCTCTTTAGCCTCCACACAATTTTTAACAGGTCTCACCTCTTGGGCCTCCACATAATTTTTAAGAGGTCTCACCTCTTGGGCCTCCACAAAATGTTTAAGAGGTCTCACCTCTTGGGCCTCCACATAATTTTTAAGAGGTCTCACCTCTTGGGCCTCCACATAATTTTTAAGAGGTCTCACCTCTTTAGCCTCCACACAATTTTTAAAACGTCTCAGCTCTTGGGCCTCCACATAATTTTTAAGAGGTCTCACCTCTTTAGCCTCCACACAATTTTTAAGACGTCTCACCTCTTGGGCCTCCACAAAATTTTCCATGAGCCTCTGGCCAGCCCACGGCCTCTTCCTGCCTTTTGCGGTCCTACGCATCCCTCAACATCCCCACTGCTTTACCTGCTAGACATGACACTGGGCCAGGTCGGGTCACTGACATCTCAAGCGCCAACAATTTGGGCATTTTAAGGCTTCTGCATGTGTTTGAGTTGTTTTTACATTTTAAAGAAGACATGTCTGACCACATCTCACACACACACACAATGATAATTAGGGGTGGGGTCTATTTGCTTTCCCCCTTGCCTATGCCATCTGTGGTTGTCATAGGCAACGTGATTTTAAGGGGTGCAGAATTTTATTTTCTTTTTTGTCTAGTATGGCTTGGGGTCCATGGCAATGTAGAGGAAAGAAGGTTTCCTTGTATGGTCTCACTTTACAGAGAGGTTATATTGTCTTTGGAGTGTATTGTTGAGAGGCTGTGATAGTGGCGTAATAGTGCGACTTGGGCACGTTATATGCACCCAGACATGCTTCCCCTGCTGTCCCAGTTGCATTCCAGCAGTGTTGGCATCCTTTTCTGAGGTTTCAGGGTGGACTTGGTGACCTCCAAGTGGTCGAATTGAGATTTCCAAGTGGCGAGCATTTTTTTCCCATAGACTTTAATGGGATTCGATATTCGGTCGAATAGTCGAATTTCGCTGTCTATTCGAATCGAATTTCGAACTTTCGAATATTTCACTACTCGCTCATCTCTAGTCATAGCCACTATAAGACAGGCCAACCAGGAAAATGCTGCTGTTTTTTGGGGATACACATAGGAGAGGAGGACATCAGATGAAGAATGAGAAAGATAGTAAATCCCAGAATAAGTCAGATAGTGGATTAGCGTGAGTCTTTCATTAAGAGAAGAACAGAACATATTGTTAGGTTTACAATACATTGATAGATTTTAAAGAGAGAAGTCAGTCAGTGTCAGTGTGTTTGTTAGGCAGGCACAGGAAGCCATTGCTGTTAATACTGCTATTCGATTCAACTTCTTACATTAATTTGTGATTCACTATCTTCACATCACAAATCTCTTCAATACTAATACTATTCCTGTCGCTGCCTCCTGAAACAGACTTTCCGGACATGACGTCACCCATTGCAGGTATTTAATATTTAATGCATATATTTAATAGATTGTTACCACCGGCTACCACGTATTTACCTATAGCCATATATTTCACTGTCACTTTGACATTACTAATGCTGTCTTGTCATTAAAGAGCTTAAAGGGGTTGGATACAGTACTAGGAAACTTCATACACACCTTAGTTAGCCAATTAAAGGCAGATTCTGTAAATTCAGTCTGAATTTAATCAGATGGCTGATTTGATCAAATCAGAACCCAAAGGAATTTCAGCTTATCTTCATCTCAACCATCTTAAAAAGTAAAGGACTTGAAAAACGTGAAAAGCAGGTATAAGGCACAAAGTATCTCTGACAGTTAGGATAGGTTGGTATCACAGTTTTCATCCTGTTTAATTTTTTTTTTTCTATCATTTAAAAAAGATGCAAGGCAGAAAAATGAGACCATCTCCATCTGTCTATCTCAGGGATCAGCAACCTTCGGCACTCCAGCTGTGATGAAACTATGACTCCCAACATGAACACTTGCTTAGCTGTTTTCAGAACTCCCGTAGAAGTGATTGGAGCATGCTGGGAGTTGTAGTTTTACCACATCTGGAGTGCCGAAGATTGCTGACCACTGGTCTATCCTTTTGAGAAAAAAAGGGTCCTCCTAAACATGAAGAAAGCCCCACTGACTATCTATGGATCTGCTAACTTGCTAACTGCTGTTAACTGATCCAAAAAAAGTTTTTAACAGAATACTAAAATGTCAATGTAAATCAAGCCTTTCATAGCTTTTTATTATACAATTAGGAACACAGCAAGGCCATTTTAAAACCCAAGGTATTTATATGCTCATTTCCATTACATAGCCACACAACAAGAAAATGAATTCTCATTCTGGGATAGTAGTAGACGGAAATATGCAAGTGCTCCTTTCTGCCCCTAGTGGACATTTATACTTCCACAATTGCAGGTGTATAGCACAGATTTCCAATACATGCAGCTTTTCATAATAGGAGACATCATCTGTGCAAAATACACAAATCATGGACATATGGAGGTATGATTTCAAAAGTCTCACTCCTGAGTATGCAACAACGGTAGGGTAAGACGTTAGAGTTACACAGGATATTTTATCATTGGCAGAAGGTGAGTAAATATATGATCTTGAAGTGCTGCATAGTGGCAATGCTGCTACTCTATTCATGGTAATTATTACTGAAAGGGCTCGATTTGTCTCCAGAGTATTTAGATGTTTATCATGGAAACAAATAATATATATATGGGCTATTACAAGTATTAAAGGAAATACTCATGAGTCACTTATTGTTTGCCTCAGCTGCTATTGTGTTGCATACTGTATGCATTGAGTCTGTCAATCTGATCTGCCAAGTCCACATTTAATCCCTCAAATGCTTAACTTTCCCTACAAATCTGTAGAATAAATGAAGGAAACAAAACACTAAACCTCCAGCTTGAAGAGATAATGTAATTCCTGAACTTCACCTGAACTTTCCGGTATTGTTGAGATTTAAGTAAAACCAGGTCTGCTTTATAAAGAAATATATTCTGGAAAATAATGATGCTGGTATTTATTTGTTGGTTGCTTAGGCTGAAATTACGGTAATTCATATATTACTATTCAAGATAACCCATCAATATGGCAAAACATCATCCACAAGGTCTTCTTGACATGTATATGCTTTTATTCTCATTCTGTATCCCATTACTTGTTAGCAAATAGACTTGACTATACTTCATATATGTATCAGCAGACAGGAAATATTTGCCCAGAAACCATAGTACTCCCAATGCAGCAAAAGTTTACTATCATCTATTACATCAAACACCTGTCCACCCATTTTCAGGGGCATGCCTATGGACATGGGTCATGAATGGTCCCATGTCCTATATGAGAGACCAGTACTATACACAACACTTAGACACTGTTAATACTTTTTCTATTGGGCCCAGAAAATGTAAAGGGGTTGTGCAATACAAAGATAATTATGATCTCTACTCCAAGAAGCAACAAAGAAACAAAATCAATAAACCATAGCACTCAATAACCTTAATACAAAGTGTACTTGTGTTTATTAAGATAACTCCAATAATGACCATCCTGGACCTTGGTCATGGTCCAAAATATATACAAAGATACACATACATACTGTAAATCATGGGAGCAATTATGACTATAGAAAGATGTCTTTATTTGGTGAAACAGATTCAGAAAAGGTCTATAAAATATCTACAAATAAGTACAAGAAACTGGAGTACAAAATTTTCCATGTGTCAGATAGGTAATCTAGTGTCATACTATTATAGGGCCATGATAATGTAATAGTAAAACCCATAGGACTATAGATCTTTGTAAAAACAGATGTCTTCAAAACTAGCCATATAGCAATTGGCATAGGGAGGTGCCACGGAAGAGCCCATTGTGGTTCCCCTATGCTAAACGTAATAATTGTAACCAAAGATAAAAACATTTTTCCGAAGTACTAGCTGTAATAATTCCAAATGAAAGTCATTTTATAGTGTCCGTACAGTTGATATAGTAGCAGTGTTGCACTGCATTTCCTTGGGTTCACCAGAGATAATGATTCTGGGAGCCCACCTTATGTTTTCACATGTAGGTATTTTGTTATCATTCCACGTTCAGGACTTATCAGTACAATTTACTAGGATATCTGGTGGTTATTGGTTCCAAGGTCAGCTCCAAATTATCCCTTTCTAGACATTAGGGGCCCTGATTTATAAGGGCCCATTGTTGTATCAGAGCTTGGGCCCACCGGAGGATTCTCTTGTACTCTGGTGGGCCAGTCCAATTCTGTGTGCTAGAAGTAAATGTGAAACAGTTATCGTGGATGATAGAGGCGTATAGACTGTTAACATCTAAAGTAAAGAGAAGGCAATCTGGGTGGATACTATCCAGTGATCTAACCATTCAAAAGAAATCAGGGGTATCAATTATAAATTATCTTGTTCTGAGGGGAGTGAGAATTTTCTCCAAAAATATGCATAGAGTTGATAATAGTGATTCTTTGGAGTGATTCTGTGCCCGGCAGTCTCAGCAAGTTTTTATGCATTTTGGAGAGTGTATAGAAAACCAGCATCATAAGACAATCACCTGTTGTAGATATTTATGGACTTTGTTCCTCACTACACAGGTAGGGATGTTTAATCAATATCAGATTGATAGGGGTCTGACCCGTGGCACCACAGCCCATCAGCTGTGTGAAGAGGTAGAGATGCTTGAGTGAGTGCTGCTTCTGATTCAAAATTACCTGCCCTTCATCTTGCTTGTAAAGGTGGCATTAAAAGTGAATAAGAAAAGCAGTTGTAATTGCACTACACTGCAAATGAGCTGGCATACAGGTAATTCTGAATCACAAGTGGCACTACCCCTTCAAACAGCTGATCTGTGGGGGTATTGGGAGTCTGACCCCCGCCGATCTGATACTGATTACCTATCCTGAGGATAGGTCATCACTATCTTTACATTACACAAATCGTTTAACTCCTTCTGGACCTCTGTTGTATATCTATGGCGGAAGTCTGGTCATTCAAAATAATGCTTGCTCACTGGCATACATGGATAATATCTGCAATTGGTGGGAATATAGATCTCATAACCACATAACTTCATATGCCATGGCCACGTGACCACGGCATCTGGGAACTCTACAACTGGGAGCCACAGACTTGCCAGGCCGCCTTCCCCTGGCTGAGACCGGAGAAGGCAGCCATACTACTAATAGGCCTGAGCCTGTACAAACCTCCCAGAGTGATTACTAATATAATCTGATGCTGGCCTGCAGGTGGCAGCACAGCATGGAAATATACTGAATCCAGTATTCTGTAATGCATAAATATGTATTACAGAATACAAGTTGCAATCTAATGATTGCATGCTATTGTCACCTATAGTGACTTAAAAAAGTTTTAAAAAGTTTTAAAAATTATTTTAAAAATGTAGAAAATATAAAAATTCAAATCACCCCCTTTCCCTAGAACAAAAAAAACTATCAAAAAAATTAAATATCATGGGCGATACTGCATCTAAAAATGCCTGTACATTTAAAATATAAAAATATTTATCCCATATGGCGAAAGGTGTAACAGAAAAAAATCAAAATGGCCACATTTTCCTCACACAAAAAATTGAATAGTGATCAAAAAGTGAATCACACTCCAAAATTGTGGAATTGCGTTTTTGTTCCAACTCTACCCCATTTGGAATTTGGAATATTTTTCCAATTTCCCACTAAATTGTATGCAATAATAAATGGAGCCATTAGAAAGTACAACTATACTAATGAAAAACTGTTTGCCCCAACCAGATTTTTCTAACGTTGTACATTTCTCAAAACAACTGGTTCCTGATTTTAAATAATAAGTAACACTTTTTTTAAATAAATATTTAACCTTATGACTAATTTTACAGTACCTATTAAAATAGCTGAGATTGCCAAACTTACTCGAAGGGTATATGACAAGATTAGCAAATTTCTTGTAATTTCTCACACAAATGGTTGTCAGATTCAATTCAGGTCCAAATACATTTGACCCACATTGGAATTGAGGCTTTCTAGAACTGTAAAAGTGATGTCACATACAGCAACATACTGTATATGATTATGGCTAAACATAGTAGCAGTAACGAACAGCCTATTTAAAAACACACTGTACTTGTCTGATATTTTCACTTTTTAAAATAATAATAAAAATGAAAACAAATCAATAGGTTTGGTGTTATGCTAAAAAATACGATAAATTCATTTTTGTAACGTACTTAACATACTTTTAAGTATCACAAAACAGTATTTGGTATTACAGGAATACCATATTCCATATTTATAGTGATCTGTAAACGGCATTGTAGTACCAAAAATATTGAATGCAGCTATGCATTTTTTTGTGCCAAAAGCAGGGTTGGGGGGGAAAGGGGGCTGGGTAATGGCTCTCATTGAAGAGACTCAGACTTTATTTTTATAATGTACTCCTAGTAGTCTAGTAGTAATGCCCAACAGTGCTCCCAGTAGAAATAAGGCCCCCCTATAATGCCCCCAGCAGTTACAAGACCCCTCTATAGTGTCCCCAGTAGTTATAATGTCCCTTATAGTGGCACCAGTATTTATAAAGCCCTCCTGCAGTACCTACTGTAGGTATAATGACACTCTCTACTAAAAGTACATATAATGTCCCCCTAGTGTCTGCATGTATAATGCCCCTGTACTGCCCCCTGTATTATAATGCCTCATGTTGTGCTCCCTTTATTATACTGCCCTCTGAATTGCTCCATCCTGTATAATAATTACCCCTGTAGTGCCCTCTGTATTATATTTTCTAGTGCTGTAGTGCCCCCTGTAGTGCTACCTGTATTATAATGTCCCATTTAGTGCTGCAGTGCCACTCTTTAGTAGTATCCCCAGTAATCCCAACATGTTTATAAAAAATAAACAAATATACTCACCTGATTCCTTTCTCCCGTAGCCTTCTGCGATGCAGGCCACATGCTTCTTTTGTCCTGTGGCCTTAGTTGCTGCATCCCTACGCAGGCAGAAACAATGACATCACAACAAACTCCTGCCCCAGGTCTCAGGATGTGGGATCATGTGATCATGAATGCCTGTGTAAGGACGCAGGCATTCATGACCATGTGATCATGCCACCTGAGACCCATTACAGGGTCGCATTGATGTCATCATGACCGCTTGCACCTACTGCCTCATAGGCTTCATGGCAGATGCAGCTCTGACGGGGGGGCATGTTGAAAAAGTGCATACCCCATGTTCTACTGACATGTATTGCCATAGAATTTATATTTGAAAACAAAATAATATTTCATAGTACTAATAATCTAAGCATAACTAGTAGAATCTATGGTAAAACCTGCACAGTTTTTCTACCTATTAGACTAATTATGCTAAGGCTTAAGACTTTCAATGTTTTGAACACAAAATTATTTTCCTTAAATAAAAAGTCATTGCATCTGGGCTCACTGATACTGTGACTCATTCTTTATGTGGGAACTGAATCTTTTATAGAGGAATTCCTACTGGCACTGTTGTAGAGTATCTGCTTGTCATTGCTTATAGGCAAGCTGTAAGTGAATAAAGCTTATAAAAAGCAGAGAAGAATGTTTGTAAGGTGTGACCAAGGTCCTGGCAGTCAAACTCCAACAATCATAGAGATCAAATGTAAACTTCTGAAACCAATTTTTCTCATTGCTCCAGTGTACAGTGCCTTGCGAAAGTATTCGGCCCCCTGGAACTTTTCAACCTTTTGCCACATTTCAAGATTCAAACAAAAAGATATAACATTTTTGGTGAAGAATCAACAACAAGTGGGTCACAATTGTGAAGTGAAATGAAATTTATTGGATCATTTAAACTTTTTTGTAATAATAAAACTGAAAAGTGGGGCGTGCAAAATTATTTGGCCCCCTTGCATTAATACTTTGTTGCGCCACCTTTTGCTGCAATTACAGCTGCAAGTCGCTTGGGGTGTGTCTCTATCAGTTTTGCACATCTAGAGACTGAAATTCTTGCCCATTCTTCCTTGCAAAACAGCTCGAGCTCTTTGAGGTTGGATGGAGAGCGTTTGTGAAGAGCAGTTTTCAGCTCTTTCCACATATTCTCAATTGGATTCAGGTCTGGACTTTGACTTGACCATTCTAAGACCTGGATACGTTTATTTTTGAACCATTCCATTGTAGATTTTGCTTTATGTTTGGAATCATTGTCTTGTTGGAAGGTAAATCTCCGTCCTAGTTTCAGGTCTTTTGCAGACTCCAACAGGCTTTCTTCCAGAATGGTCCTGTATTTGACTCCATCCATCTTCCCATCAATTTTAACCATATTTCCTGTCCCTGCTGATGAAAAGCAGGCCCAAACCATGATGCTGCCAACACCATGTTTGACAGTGGGGATGGTGTGTTCAGGGTGATGAGCTGTGTTGCTTTTACGTCAAACATATAGTTTTGCATTGTTTCCAACAAGTTGGATTTTGGTTTCATCTGACCAGAGCACCTTCTTCCACATGTTTGGTGTGACTCCCAGGTGGCTTGTGGCAAACTGTAAACGAGACTTTTTATAGATATCTTTGAGAAATGGCTTTCTTCTTGCCACTCTTCCATAAAGGCCAGATTTGTGAAGTGTTCGACTGATTGTTGTCCTATGGACAGACTCTCCCACCTCAGCTGTAGATCTCTGCAGTTCATCCAGACAGATCATGGGCCTCTTGGCTGCATCTCTAATCAGTCTTCTCCTTGTTTGAGATGAAAGTTTAGAGGGGCGGCCGGGTCTTAGTAGATTTGCAGTGGTCTGATACTCCTTCCATTTCAATATGATCGCTTGCACAGTGCTCCTTGGGATGTTTAAAGCTTGGGAAATCTTTTGGTATCCAAATCCGGCTTTAAACTTCTCCACGACAGTATCACGGACCTGCCTGGTGTGTTCCTTGGTTTTCATGATGCTCTCTGTGCTTTAAACAGAACCCTGAGACTATCACAGAGCAGGTGCATTTATACGGAGACTTGATTACACACAGGTGGATTCTATTTATCTTCATCAATCATTTAGGACAACATTGGATCATTCAGAGATCCTCAATGAACTTCTGGAGTGAGTTTTCTGAACTGAAAGTAAATGGGCCGAATAATTTTGCACGCCCAACTTTTGCACGCCCAACACGCCCAACTTTTGCACGCCCAATAAATTTCGTTCCACTTCACAATTGTGACCCACTTGTTCTTGATTCTTCACCAAAAATTTAAAATGTTATATCTTTTTGTTTGAATCCTGAAATGTGGCAAAAGGTTGAAAAGTTCCAGGGGGCCGAATACTTTCGCAAGGCACTGTATCTGAGGTAAATTTACCAACTTTACCTCAAATAAAGAATCATACTGTTTATATCTACAGCAACTTTGCTTACCTTTGTGTCTCCATGGTAATAGACTACAAGTTAGGAATAGTTTGATCCTCTAGTCATGTGTTACTCACACCTATCTGCACCTTCTCCTATTAGTAACAGTAAGGGGTCATATTGAAGGAAACAAGGCTGAGAACACAGTCAGCCAAATGTGCTTTCGGCCAACAGCTATCCTCGACGAGCTGAGTTGGGATGGGGGAGGAGAAGCCACTGCCAGACACTCCTGTAGCTGATTTATTTCCTGGCTGAAACGAAAGGATCAGCATTTTGAAGTTCAATATGCCTGATCATCATCATGTCTCACAACATCTGCTGAGTAGGGACAGTCAAGATTGTACAATACAATTGTGTCAGCTGATCACATTGATTTTGGCTAGGCCTAATATATATTAGAGACAGAGAGAGGGGGAGAGCTGGAAACAAATGCTGAATGAAAATTTGGCAATCGTGCAGCCCTTATACGGCTATGTGAAAGGAAAAACAAAAAAGTTATGGCCCCAGGAAGGCAGGGAGTAAAAAAACGAAAAATGGATCACTTGGTCACAAAGCAGTTAAGAAACAAAAATAATAAATATATGAGCAAAAAAAAAAATAATAATAATAATAATAATAATAATCATAATAATAAATATATAAGCAAAAGAAATAAACTGCTGTATTGCTGGACATATATGAGGGCACATAATCTACCATGTGACACTTACAATACCAGTGTGTTCTTATGTGGCAGAAAGTTGAAAAATCCCTCTAGCACCTTGAATCCCTCTAGCTATGCTCCAGCATCTGGGCAGTACAGCAGAAGGAGAAGCCTGTCTATAAGCAGCTCTTCTCCAACTAGCATCAAGGATAGCACTTTCAGGCCCCTTAAAAACAACTTTGCTCTGATGTTTTTAAAACACAAAAAAATATATATAAAGTTTTTAAAATAAAAAAAAAAATGAAAAATAACATTTGAAATCTCTCCCTTTCCTAAGAATTTAAATAAAAATAAACAATAAAAAACATAAAGATCATGGGCATTGCCACATCCCAAAATGCCTGAACTATTAAAATATAAAAGTATTTATTCCATACAGCAAATAAAGGCGTAAAAGAAAAAAAAAATCATAATGGCCAATTTGCCATTTTTTCATCACTTCACTTACAAAAAGAAATGTAATGAAATTTGATCAAAAAGTTACACACACTCTAAAAAGGTATAAATAAAAACGACACACAGCTCCATAGACATAAGTCAGAATATGGTGATGAAAAAATATTTTATTTCAAAGGTTTTATTTTTTTCAGTATTAAAACGCAAGAAACACTATATCAATGTGGTATTGCACAGGTAAGTTTTTATCGCAAAAGGAATACTATAGAGAAAAACCCCGTAAATCTGTGGTGGAATTGCATTTGGAATTTTTTTCCCAATTCCCACTACATTGAATTCAATATTAAGTGTTGACATTAGAAAGTAAAACTTGTCTCGCAAAAAAACAAGCTTTTATACGGCTATGTGAAAAAGAAGATAAAAAAGTTATGGTTCTGAGAAGGCAGGGAGGAAAAATTAAAACACAAAACCAAAAAATCCTTGTGTGTCCTGTGTTTTACACTTCCCAATGCCTTTGAGCTAACATCTGGGACTGGCAATTTTACTACAAAAATAGCACGAAAAACCTGAGGTGGAAAAAAATCACAAAAACGCCACTAAAACCTATGTGTGATTCCAACCGTAAGCAATACTGACTGAAAGACAACAGCTGATAGACATTGCCCAGATTTTCAGTTTTTCAATGCAAGAGGCCAGCTGGAGCAGCAGACACCATCCCTAAATTTAAGCTCTAAGATGCTGGACAGTGAGAAGTCTCAGTGTCTACTAGTTTAACTTATTAGGTGTATCATGTAGATGTAATTCAGGAGAGCATGAGTCATGACCAGATCCTATCCCCTTATCAGGTTCCGCTTTTTAGCAACTGAAGAAATGCTATGCAGTTGACTAATACAGCAATAAAATATACAGTAAAGAAACAATCTCCACTTATGAATCCTGCATGTGTAAAGGTTTGGAGGCACTAATATCCATCTAAACTCTGTATGTGCAGCCCCTCAATTAAACTACTTCTGGAAATCAGAGGATGATTTTCGTTCAACAATGTGTAATTAGAATTTTTTTAACTTAAAATTAGAAAATTATTTTGCCCACAATTACCTACCCCAAAATATGCTAAAAATAGGATTAATTATTGATTTTTAGATTTGTGAAATAGTAGTAGTACACAGACCAGTTAAAAGGGCTAAAACATGTTCATCAATGCAGTATGTGTCATATGTATGTCCATCTATGCAGATTGCTCCATATATATCAATGATGTAATGTCAAAAAACATTTAGACATGTTTAGAAAGTGTTGCAGGAGCTTTAGTCTCGATCCACATATATCACTTTTGTCTAGCCAGCTGGACACAACTGATATATGTTTGTTTGTAATTTAGTGCACAGGTCCAATGTCTATAGACTGATAGCACTGGCCAGTAAAACAAACCAACATTTTTCAGTCCAGCACTTTATGATATCCAGGAGACATGAGGGAAGTTATCAAAAATTTGTTTTGCTGCATTGCTAAATTTCACAGAGAGATTCTATTTGTTCCAAATTACTTTTTCACTAATCGCATTCCATTGTATGTAGTGGGCACAATGACAGGTAACGGGGATCGCAATGCCCCCCATCATTGGACCTCTTAGATGCCGCGGTCATCACTGATTGCTGCATCTAACATTAAATTTGAGACCTTTCAGGGGTTAATCAGGGTTAAAAATATACTCACCTTATCCGTTTGCTTGTGGAGAGGCCGTTGCAGGCATCTTCACTGAAGAAACCATGCGAAATCGTGCAAGGTGATGTGATGACATCATCACGCTGGCTGGGCGCGGTGACATCATCACTGATGACATCACCAGGCCAGGCTAGCACACTGTTGTGGTGATGTCAGACATTACCGCATACAAGATTTCACACCATTTCTTCAATCAAGACGGCCTCTCCATGAGCAAATGGATGAGGTATGTTTTTGTTTTGTTTTTTACCTCCATTTCAGGAAAAATAGATTTGTTACTACAAAGCTTGAGGAAATTTGGCTTCATGGCAAATCTAAATTAACCTGATATTCGTACTGATATCAATTTAACTTCTTTTCACTCAACACTAATATCCAGTGTTACAGCTGATGTGTTAGATGAATATGAAACATCTCATAGAAAACTATGGGATCAGTTCTAGCTTCAGTTTCCCTTCAGTGTTTTCTGAACTACACTGGAGGGAAACACAGTGGATCACTGGATATATGTGAAGGAGCCCTTAGAAATATGGCATTTGGCCCAAAAGTCATATTTTTCAATATGTGCCAGAAAAATTTCCTAAATATATAGACTGATCATCTTCATTGTGTCATCTCTGTGTGTACCTACCTCTGTACTGTAGCTGCCTATTTTGCTTTACAGTATATAGTGTACATATAAGATGTTCCTCTCTACAGGTGTTTAGATACATTGTTAACTGTTTTGCTCCTGGTGACGGAACAATCTTTTTCTTCTTGTATACTACAAATTACAACCTGTGTTGTTATTAGCTCATTATGTTATTAGGTTGGTGCCCAAGCGAAAGGCCACTTGTTCAATGAAGATTTCCCAAGAAAAGAGAAACATCATCATCCTGCTCATCGGCAGCTGTATCTCAGCCAAGAAAATTGCCAAACTGCATTATGTGTGTGCCATGACAGTTGGAAGAATACAAAATGAAGTCCTTCCATCCATTCCAAAGCCAAGAGGTGGACGTCCAGGCAAAATATCGGAGTCAAAAAGTCATCTCATCACAAGGTCTATCAGTTCTGGTGTGACAAACACTGCAGTGGAGGTTTTATAATATCACAGATGTCCATGTGATGACTTCAATATTATCATAAGAAGAGTTGGATTGGGTTTGCAAAAAAGTATGGACATTGGAAACAGGTGATCTGGAGTGATGAGATGAAAGACAATATATTGGAATCTGATGGGTGCAAATGGATCTGGAAGAAACAAGGGAAAAGGGGGCGAACGGATCGAGAAATTAAAATAACTGTCAAAGTTTCACAGCCAAAGGCGTTGGATAATTGACAGGCTTCAATGCTGAGCTATATGTGAGTAGAGATGAGTGAATCTATTCGCCGCTTTGTAGGTTCATTACGAATCTTCATTATTTCCTACTCTGAAGCGAATCCGGATCTTTTCAGATCCGCTCTGTACGAATCTTAAATGTTTGTACGCTCACGCTACGTATGCATCTGATAATTTGTACGCTAATGCTACGCATCAGATAATTTGTACGCTAATGCTACGCATCTGATAATTTGTACGCTTATGCATATGTATTCAGTTAATTAGCATACCTTTAACAATGCTAGTGTTTGTTATTTGTGCGGGAATGTTCGCAGACGCAGTGTATAGGTACGCTCATGCGTACATATTCAGTTTAGTAGCGTGCTTTTAACAACGCTGATTGTATGTTTGCTATTTGTGCAGGAACGTTCGCACAACACGACCAGAATAACAAATATTTTTTAACGCAAATTCGACCAAATAAATTTGTATTCAAAACAAGTCTTTTTATAAATTCGGTGAATATTTGCCGAAGCGAATCTTTGAAGATTCGCTCATCTCTATATGCGAGTATCCTACAAGACGAGTTACTTCATACACTCAAGTAATATGGCTATGAAAAGGATGACATAGTTTTCCAGCAGGACAGCAACCTGAAGCATACGTTGAAATTGGTGAAGAAATGGTTCAATGACAATGAACTAGAGGTGCTGGATTGGCCCCCACAGTCCCCAGACGTCAAACAGATCAAACACTTGTGGTTCGAGTTGAAGAAAAAGCTGTATTCATACCCTAGTATGAATAGACAAGTATGCACATGGTAACGTGTAGAAGAGACCTGGAAACTAGAGTTGAGCGAACGTGCTCATAACGAGCACTGTACTGCTCGGATCCCCTGCGCTCACATGGGCGCAGGCATCCGGATCCGTCGGGTGATGAGGATGGATCCGGATGCCTGCGGCCATGCGAGCGCAGGGGATCCGAGCAGTACAGTGCTCGTTAAGAGCACGTTCGCTCAACTCTACTGGAAACACATTTTGGTCAAGACATACTTAAATCTAATTGAGAGCATGTCCAGGTTGTGTTGAAAGCCAAAGGTGGATTTACAAAATACTAAAAATTAAAATTTAGAATTTTAGGTGCAAAACAGTAACAATGCAGTTACATGACGAGAATCTGCATAACTAATAATATGCTAATTAGCTGGAAGTCCAATTTATGTATGATATAGCCAAGATGATTGTCTATAAAATGATTGTAGTCTCACGTTCTAAGCTGTAGTGGATGGTGAGATATGAAGCCTGAAGGTCAAAAGTTCAAAACATTGTTACCCTTTTGCTCCTCTGTATAAGTAACAATGTATACAATAACTCTGTATCTTTCTTTCCTTCCATCTAAGAAGTAACAATATTAACAGTAACTTTGTATATTTCCTCCTTCCTAAATAAGAAGTAACAATGTATACAGTAAATTTGTATCTTTCCATGGTCCTACATAAAAAGTAACAATGTATAGAACTTTGTATTTTTCTTCCCTCCCCTGTAAGAAGTAACAATGTATACAATAACTTTGTATCTTTCCGCCTTCCTATATAAGAAGCAACAACGTATATAGTCACTTTGTGTCTTTTTTCTTTCCTATGTAAGAACTAAATGTATACAGTAATTTTGTAGATTCAGTGCTGCCTATGCAAACAGCTATAATGTATGTAGTAACTTTATGCATCTTCTCTTTCTTATGTAGGTAGTAACAATGTATACAGTAACTTTATGCATCTTCTCTTTCTTATGTAGGTAGTAACAATGTATACAGTAACTTTGTGTCTTTGTCCTATATAAGAAGTAACAATGTATACAGTATCTTTGTATTAATTCTGCTTCCTATGTAAGAAGTAACACTGTATACGGCCCCTAGTGTCTTATCTTCCTATATAAGAAGTAACACTGTATACAGTAACTTTGTATCTCTCATTCCTATATAAGAAGTAACACTATATACACTTTGTATCTTATCTTCTTATATAAGAAGTAACTCTATATACAGTAAGTTAATATATTTCCTCCTTCCTATATAGGAAGTATCACTGTATGCAATTACTTTGTATTTTATCTTCCTATATAAGAAGTAACACTGTATACTGTCCCTTTGCATCTTTCCTCCTTCCTATATAAGAAGTAACACTGTATACAGTAAGTTAATATCTTTCCTCCTTCCTATATAAGAATTATCACTGTATACACATTGTATCTTTTCCCTTGTGTAGTCCAATGCTGCACATTTCCTAGCCTCCCCTTTCCTCTGAGGTCGGCGTTCAGCAGTTCATTCTTTGACACCAGAAGAAGAGACTGAAGATGACATTAGAAGACAGCTTGTATTTTCTATTTTGGGAAGTGGAAGTCCAGAGAGTTCAGCATTACTACTACTAGAAATGATGCAGAAGAACTGCACAATACATCCATCTTGTGGACAGGGTGCAGCCAGGAACCTGGGTCCTCAGAGTCTTTGTGCAGTCCATGAATCGGCTCCTTCATACCACACAGCGGCAATGGCTATTCTCAGCTGTGACAGTTCTCAGGGTGCAGGCAGTGGGGCTCTCTGCTCACATACTATTCCCCATTGTCAGTCCTGGTGCATGGCAGTATGGCACATGTGTAATCCCCATAGCCCTAGCCCCAAAATAAGGGTCAGCCAGCTGTCAGTCATAAGTATCAGACCTGCAGTATTATAGACTAGACCAGCAACCTTGTAATAATAAAAAAAAACCTTAATGAAGATAGCTTAAATATAATAGCAAATATTCCTTAAATTCCAATCGCAATTTTTCTTTTTTTTATTTATGCAAAAATTCTAATTTTGAACTTAATTAAAACTGGACGCTTCTTTCTAAAACCAAGCTGATTTTTCCATTGAAAACTATTTTACATCACTAAATAATTATTAAATGTCTGAATATTGGGACGCAGTAAAATAATGTGAGGGTCTTTATACGGGAAATATACGTGTCAAAATGTGCAGAGTCTCAAAATCTAAGGTTTCGTTTTAAAATGATATCTGCTGCAGAAATAAACGTCTCAAATATTGCTGTGAGAAATAACACATGCCATGCAGTCCCTCTTATAAACACTGACATCGATTCTGTGAGAAGAAAAGGAAAAAAAACCTAATGAAAATGCCTTAAACAAGAAAAGAAATAATATAACAATAATAACAATAATAATAATAATAATAATAATAATAATATACAGTGTGCAAATATACACTAAACAGTGAAATATTATAATATGATAATGTTGTTGTTATTATTATTATTACTTAGAGTATACTGACATTTTGATATCTTTAATTCATGATTGTAGTGATTTATATTAGGTCATTAACTGCACTGATAATATTTCACTATTTAGTGTATATTTGCACATTGTATATTTGTTAGACACTGATGGTACATTTTTACATAAATATGCTTGTATAATTTTGCTATGTTAGTATATTTGTTACAGGATTATTTACTGCATATATTTTATTGTACACTGAGTGTCTGTGGTTGTATTTGCACTGTTTTGTAATTTGTACATTAGCTACTATTTTACATTTATTACAGTAATTGTGTACATTTGTTATTTCCTATTTCCTATACTAAATTATTCTGTATGTCTTATGTTATAGTGTTAGGTATTTACCATCCTAGAAAGAAAAGAAAGAAAGAAAGAAAGAAAGAAAGAAAAAAAAAAGAAAAAGAAAGAAAGAAAGAAAGAAAGAAAGAAAGAAAGAAAGAAAGAAAGAAAGAGAAAGAAAGAAAGAAAGATGCTTATCTAGTAGTACATTTGTCACAATACTGCCTCAGGCTAACAATAATTTATTGACATTATTACAGTGTACATTTCTTATTCTACATTCATACAGACCTGACTGCATTTACTTTCTAGTTTAGTGTTGCTGCATTGTATACTTGTACATTAGGGTTGTATTGATGCTGGTTTTTGGGCATGATGTAGCAGGCAGCAATCATTTTCCTTACATACATGGAGTATGACATTATATATGCTGTGGATATTTATCATGGCTGAGGTCCCTCTTCTCCTATGAATACCAAGCAGTGATGCCAAATGCTGACTGGTTCATGAGGAGAAATGTTAATATGCTCCAGAGTCACATAACACACAGATCACAGCAGATACTGTTACAGGCTGAACCAGCTCCACATAAGGATCTCACAAGTCCTCTGGCTCCCAGGAGCCTTCTAGAGGATACCAGGGTGCCATTTACAGGAATAATAAAGGATGCATGCTATACATGCTGTGCCAACATTGCCAACTGCTATAGATTACAGGACATGAATATATATATATATCCTTTTTGAGAAAATAGGACGGAGGTCCCAGCCATAAATATTTAAAGACATCTATGTAGGTTAATAATAGATGTTATATCCTGTTCTTATCAACACATAATGGTGGATCTCAAGTACTAACCCTCCATTGTGCATATTCTCAGTTAGGGCTCATGCACATGAATATATTTTCTTTCCGTGTCCGTACCGTTTTTTTTTTTGTCAGGCGTATGCGTCACCATTCATTTCAATGGGTCTACAAAAAAACGGAGTTTATTCTGTGTGCATTCCATTTCCGTATGTCCGCAAAAAATAGAACATGTCCTATTATTGTCCACATTATGGACCAGGATAGTACTGTTCTATTAGGGGCCAGCTGTTCTGTTCTTCAAAATACGGAATGTACATGGACGTTATCCATATTTTTTGTGGATCCATTTTTTGTGGACCGCAAAATACATACGGTAATATGCATGAGCCCTTACTAGCAGCTCAGAGAGATATTTCCACAATATTGCTGTATCTCTCCCATCCTATAATCTCAGGTTGACTGATGAAAAATGGAACATGTTTAAAAGGAACCTGTCATCTCCGAAACACCCCCTGAACTAGAGTAAGCGGTGTATAGTGTAAGTGATGCTGAATCCGAATATGTAAGTTTTATCTTCATACTCACTTCCATTCTGACACTGTGCTCCCACAAACCTGCAGTAAAATACATTGACAGGACTCTTCTTTGAGTCCTCTCCATTATGTGAGTGAGCACTGGAGTCCACTGAGTGCATTTTACTGCAGGTTTGTCACAGCACAGCGACGGAATGGAAGTGAGTATGAAGATAAAACTTACATAACCGGACTCAATGTCACTTACACTATACACCGCTTACTGTAGTTTGGAGGGTGTTTCAGAGCCGAGAGGTTCCCTTTAAGGCTTCAGTCAAACTAATTTGCTTCTACATTATCTAACAGTGTAAGACTAAATAACTAAGGCTCTGTTCACACTTGGGCAATGGCTTCTTTTCTCATGTAAGGTCTTTATGCTGTTTTTAGAGTCATTGTATAATTGTTGAGTTGTAGAACTGCTGACAGGTGTCACGTGTCGCGTGACAATAAAGCATGTGACAAAAAGGGTACAACTACACTGCAACATGTTTCACGCAACATTCATGTCACACCAGTGTCGTACAACATTGTTTGTAATGAAAGTAAATGGTGTCGCACTGTGACAGACATGCAACATGCTGCGACTGCGATGTGACAGTACCACAAAAATCCAACTTGGATGGATTTTTTGCAACTAGTGTCACAGTCGCAGCATGTCACATGTCTGTCACAGTGCCACACCATTCACTTTCATTACAAACAATGTTGCGTGACTTTTCTACAACAAAAAGTCACGGAACAAATGTCGCTGTGTAGCCCTGATTTTAATAAAAAGGAAAGGATCATTAATTTTAAGACTGTTCACAGTGACAACATGGCTTCTGTTTTTACTGGATCAATGAGGATACAGACCAAACAGAGGGCCAACTCAGTGGAGATGTGGCCATGGTGCACCTAAAAATCATACTGCTACTCAAGCTACAGTTGTCTGGTACTAGATCTTTAAAGATTGATTGCCAGTTTCTTGCTTAACATTAATGGTCACAAACTTCCCACAAAACTATTTGACCATTAATTATAAGTAAGAAACTGACAATAAATTCTTAACAATTAATACCGCTGTGGCTGTGCCTCTGGGGTGTCTCCAGTGTGCTCTGGCCACCCTGTCTGTTAATACCCTAAAAGCAGAGGCGTAGCTACCGGGGGGGCAGGGGGGGCGACGGCTCCGGGCCCAGTGACTCAGGGGGGCCCAGCAAGGATGACCTTAAAACTATCAGGCGAATACAAGTGAGCGCTTCCATTATGGAAGCGCTCACTTGTATTTAGGGACCCCCATCAGACCTCAGATCAGCCCACCCAGCCACATAAGATTAAAATAAAAAACCTTTCTTACCTGTCCTGCGCTGCGGCTGCCCTCCGGTCCGGCGCTCCACTGTCTTCCCTGGCCGGCGCGCACTATGACCTGACGCTGCGTGAAGCCGTGTGTTCCGCATTATTGCAGACCCTCAATAATATGGCCGTCTGAATGGGCCCTTATAGTCCATCATGATACAACCTCCAATTAATAGCATTAATGGGTTCATCATGTTTGCATTTTTTCCTTTACCACTTACAACTATCATGCTACAATATTCAAACCATGAAAGAGCTATTAAAACCTAGCACAAAGTAACTAAAGCAAATATGAACATAGCAGGTCATGATGGCTCAGGTGACAGGAGCCATGTGTTATGCTTCGTGTTGTAAAGGATTTCACAGGTCTGTCAGGATCATGTTATTTTGCTGAGTAGAACAGCACAGCAGACTATGCTAGTCTGGTCATCAAACAGCAATAAAGTCCACCACTTAAAAAAACAAACAAAACCTTAAAGTGGTTGTCCCTTTTTAGTTTTTTTTAAATCTAATCCTTAGAGATAGGGACCTATGGAGAAATCCATACTTATCTGGCTCCCGCAGCTTGGTTCCAGTTCATTGGCTCTCAGCCTGTCTTCACTGGTCTTCCGGTCCCTGTCTGTCAACTTCCTGCACAGATGTCATGTGCGGCACTGCAGCCAATGACTGGCCTCAGTAGTGACATGTCCCCATTGACTTCAGTGGTGCATGTGAAGCCATCCATGAGGAATCTGACAGACGGGGATGGGAAGTCCATTGAAGACAAACTGAGAGCCAAGGATCAAGAACCAAGCGGAGGGAAGCAGCTGAGTATGGATTGCTTATTAAATTCCGATGTTTGGAGATACATAAAAAAACCCCAAAACTGGACAACCCCTTTAAGGTGGCCAAAACCTTAGATAGTTGTTGGCCAAATGCTGATTCCGTGGACTGTTATTCCACCTGACGGCTCTCCCCTCCCCATATACACGCACGCTCAGCTGGATTGAACATGCATCTGTTCTAAATGTGAAAAGTAGAAAAAGCTACTACCAGACACCAGACACTTGTCGCCTGTGTTGAAATCCAACATGCCCTATTGCAAGAATCCTGTTTCACACTCACATGTGGTAGAGCAGTAACTGGTCATAAGTAAGGGTAGGTGCATACAGAGATTTTAGAGGAGGTTTTTAAGCAAATTTCCCTTCTTGTTTTTCAGTCAAAGCCAGGAGTGGATCCAGCAAGAAGGAGACATTGAAGTCTTTCCTTTATATTTCCAATTCCTTTTGAATGTACTGCAGGTAAATCTGCCTCAAATCCTCCTCCAAATCCTCCGTGTGAACCTACCCTATTTTGTCTTGGAGTATGTGCAGTCTCAAGCCCTCCTATCGTCTTCTCCATCTGTATACCTTTCTCAGAACTTCCAAAGTGCTGGAGACACAACAAACAAACCATTACATGGAGGTCACACGAGCCACAGCCCTGCTCAGCATTAATCTCATGTTTACTATATAGCTGACAGTTACAAGGATACAAAAAGTTTCCTTTAATGAACAGCTCAGATACTGTGTTCATCCGCAATGAATTGTACACGGAGAGATGGTTTTATACTTACAGTATATTATACAGTGAGTATTTGATGTGACAAGTTACACCGTGTTCACTTGCTGCAGATAGGGTGGAGGTTTTTAAAATGCCTTTTCTGTGCTGTGACAGAAACATATGCACATTTTAGAATGAGCATTAGATTTTAAATTTCACTCAGTGGGGAAAAAACAAAATCTCTTTATATGCAGATAATACTGAATGTGGATTACAATGCATATTTTTTGTGAATAATTTTATTTTTAATACATATGTGCACCATATGAAAATAACATTAGGCTTCATGAACAAGGCCAACAACATGAATCTGTAATATGGGACCTAATGAAGCGAATCTCAAAAAATCCTGATTGGCTTTGCAGCGGAAAATTTCCAAGATTTGTATCGAATCTACGAAGCGTCAAATAGATTCGCTCATCTCTTGTTTGGATTCTATTCCCAGAACCTCTACTGATCAGTGGTTTGAAGAGTCTGCAGCGCTCGGAGGAGCTCTGCAGTTTGTATACCATCACGGTGCCGTACATTGTATTGCAGCTGTGCTTGGTACTGTAGCTCATTCCTGTTCACTTACATTAGATTTAGCTGCATAAACACCATGTGGATGTCACTGGCCAAGGAAGTGGCCACAGAACTAAGAACCATTTTGACATCTGGATGGGCCATCAATAGTAAACTCATGAAAACCCCTTTAATTTAGGGTTTTTGTCTGGGGTCTAATTCATTTAAGGGTTCAGTCTGGGGTCTGAATTGATTTAGGATTCTGGGGTTTGAATTCATTGGGGAACATGAGGTTTGAATTCATTTAGGTTCTATGTTTGTGTATTTTGGGGTTTGGTCTGGGGTTTGATATCTTATCCTGCATTTCTAATTACGTGACCGATAGTGTGTGATAGAGTGGGATCATTGTCCCAGCATGCTTTGTTTATTTATCATGTTATACTGGAAATGTTCCCATAGTTGTTTGTTTTATTTATACTGTGTGTTGTACTGCATGTTTGCTCTCACCCTCACATACAGCTATAGCAAGCTTCGGTATGGCAGACATTAAAAAGCTTGGCATGGAAGGTAGGAGGGTCTTATTACAGATTTTGCATGGGAACTAGAGCTTTAAGTTGCATGTCCACTAAAGTAGTTTAGCTTGAAACAGAAAATACTAAAGCTAATTTATATTATATTGTCATTTTTTTGTTGTCTTGATGGGCTTCTCCAGTAAATTGAGGTTTTTGTATAAAATATTTCTTGGACTATAATACTATAACTATAACACCAGACTATAGGATACACCTGGAATATGGAGGAGGAAAATAAGAAAAAAAATATTGTCCACCAGACCCCTCAATCAGATCCCCATCCTTCATCAGACCTCAGATCAAACCCTCATCAGACCCCCAATCCTCATCAGACCCCGAAATCAGACCCCCATTCTTCATTAGACCTCAGATCAGACCACAAAATCAGGCCCCCAAGCTTCATCAGCCTTAGATCAGACCACCCCTCCAACCTCTATCAGCCTTAGATCGGACCCCATAAGACCTCAGATCAGACATTACAAAAAAATTAAACTTACCTCTCTTGCTCCAGATGGCGCTGCAGATCCAGGATTCATCGGAATCCGTATCGCTTATTCCGGGTCCCACTGTGTACTGTGACCTGGCGGCGCACAGTATCAGGTCATAGTGTGCGCCTATGACATCCTGATGTTGTGCATGGTCAGGATACAGTGCACAGTGGGACCCGGAAGAAGACCACTTATTGTGATATCATGTTATGGGAGATATGTTTCTTTTTTTCCATACACCTGTGTGTCAGAGATGTAGACATTTGCAGCTGAAACTTCAGTTGTCAACGGGCAGACAATGTACATGAACATCTACCGATTTTAATAGGGAATAGAGTCACAGATAAAATGTGCAATAAATATTTACAGGGCTAGTATTTCCCTATTATGGAAAGAAAAATTTTATATAGAGAAAATATTGCCTTTAATAGTACAATAAATGAATGGGAGAATTTATCAGGCTCAGCACTCCTGAATTTTTGGTGACATTTTACATTTTACTACTCGCTCCAGAGGGTTGTAGCTATGTTAATTAGTTTCACTCCAGAGATACTGGGGTAACATATTGTCATGTTTTAAGATGTACCAAATTTATCAAACATTGTGGGACACTACCATTAGTGTCCTTGACAAGCTGAGGATTTATAACACTTGCTGTTATTTATGAGTGTCTTGGCCCTTTGACCAGTAAGACTAGATCAAAGTTCAATCCTTGTTAATACAGAATGAAAAATAATGATTGTCCTGGATCACTTTAACTTTAGCCAAGGATCTACCAGATAATCAGTGTTTATGGTTTATATGGCTCCAGGGAAGAAAACATAGCTGAGGATAGAGAATGTCTGTGCTGGAGCCATCTATTGGTTTTACTTCTGAACATGGAACAGAAATGACTTTTAAAAAATAAAAATCAAGCTAGGCAATTGGGGGATTTCTCTGTCGCCTCATCTTTGCCTGTTAATAGTGTTATTGGGGCAGCTATTATGCCACTGTCATGCCGCTAATCTCTGGTCAAGTGATCATCTTGCTCAGCCCAGTTAATTTAGGAAGGAGTTTTGATTGGTTTAAAGGGTTTTTCTGGGAATATAATATTGATGACCTATCCTAAGGATAAGTCATCAATATCAGATTGGTGGAGGTCCAACTCCTGGCACTACCACAAAGCTGCAAAGCTTCACTGGAGTGCCGCAGCCTCCTCACAGTGTACCAAGCACAACGATATACACTGTATAGTGGCTGTGCTTGATTTTGCAGCTCAGGTCCATTCACTTAAATGGGACTAACCCTTACATGTCAGCTATGTGACGTCACTGTCCTAAGAAGAGGCTGCCATGACTCCGGAGCACCATGGATTCTTCAAACAACTGCTCAATGGGGATGTCAGGAATTGGACCCCCCACTAATCTGATATTGATTACCTATCCTGAGGATATTGTATTTCAATAAAACTCCTTCCTTTAAATATTTATGTTTTCTGATATTTTGTTGCTGGATATAGTGTGAGCTTTGTGCATTCGTATCCAGATTCCTTGCATTTCTAGTATCCCATTCTAGTCTATTTATGTGGTGTCTTTGTAGCTTGGGATCTGTTGTACTTCTGTCTTTCATTGCTGCCAGCATTGAGGTTTGTTATTTGTCTATTGTCCGTTTGCTGAGTTAGATTTTTGTCTCTGGCTGACTTGCTGGGTTTATATTGCTGATTAGGGTTAGTTTCTGTTGGTGTCTTTATTTCTGTCCACCATCAACCTGTATACAGTAAACATCTTCCACTTGTTCCATCACCAGACTGCCATCTCCTTCATCTGTTTGCCATCCTCATTTGGCTCCTGTCATCTATTGGTGAGTTTTCTTCTGTGTACCTGTCAATGGCAGATTACAATAGGGGCGTTCGGGTCGGCAGCCCCTTTTGATGCAATCCATAATCTTATTGGCCTTGGCACCAGCTGCCTGACACTACAGTTAAATTGACTGTCAAGTATGATTCCTTAAATAAAAGTCAATTTACATGTCAGTGTTACCCAGTGTTTTACCATTTAGTATGTACTAGTGACTTGCATTATTCCTTCCCATGTGCATAACCTTACATTTGTCAGTGTTAAACCTCATCTGACACTTCTCGCCCAAGCGCCCATTCAGGCAGCATCTGGAAATACCAGATCCAGAGAGGTCCAGCCGGCTATTCCAACTAGCCTTACAGAGAAGGGACCCAGCCCTAAAGGATGACAAGAACCTGTACAGATCTCCCTTTCCTCTATTTGTTTGTACTGCCCCCTTCACATTGTACATCTATGAATCCAGCCTTATACCAACATATCCGAGCCCCATCTTCTCCTACATCTGGAACAGAGACCTGAGATCCAGACGAGGAAATGAATCCATAACATCGTCATACTGAGATGATATTTTTATTAGATAGATAGATTTTTGGGAGGGGAGGCCAAATTGTGTTTTTAAAAATCAATTCTTTATGTGGGAAGGAATTATAAGCCAATTTGTAAATGTTCTTTTTTTGGGGGGAGGAATTTTCCAAATTAGAGAAAATTTTTGGGGGGCAGGGGACTGGTCTTTTGTGATTCTTGTGTATTATTATCTCCTGCACAATCTGTAGGTTTTATATAAAGATTTTGCGCATTTTGCTAGGAGATTTCTTTTAAACGATTTATTTTTTTGTCTTCGCATGTTTAGCAAATGCCGTATGCCAACTTTTCTCGTATAGTCCACAACTTTGTTTCTTCTTCCACGAAAGCAGTGTTTGGCTACTCTGGACTTTTCTTGAATGTAGCTTGCTGCTGCTCTAAGGTATGCAAAATAAAAAGAAACCATCAGTAGGATGCAAATGTTGCAGAATCTGTTTCTATAAGAATGTGAGCAATACAATAATGTAAGGAGGTTGCATAAAAATTCCCAAGTCCTGCAGCCCGTCAGCAGACACAAGATGTCTCACCACTGTATTCTGCTGATATCAGGGGTGACAGAAAGACCCCAAATGTGTGGGATTCCCCATTATAAGAGGTAATTCTAAGCCCTGCTTGTACCATTTATATATGATACTAGCAGAAAGACCCGGCTTCGCCTGGGTATATTTCATCTATTTATTTAATGTTTCTGTGTGTCGTTGCAGAGAGAAAGTCAATGCAGCTGACAGAAACTGATTTTTACCTTCATTTTTTCAATCCCTATTGGCTGTGGAGTGGGAGGGGGCGTGGTTTAATGGGACACGGGGGGGGGGGGTTAAGTCCTTCATTTCAGGGTGGCCTGAATTATAGGTTAATGCCATGGTAATTTGAGGAAACACAATGGGTAGCAGTGGAAGAAAACATTGCTTTGCGCGGGTATATTTAATCTATTTCATTTAATTTTTCTGTGTGTCGTTGCAGAGAGAAAGTCATTCTCCCTCCCACCCCTGCAGCTGACAGATGTTGATTTTTACCTTCAATTGTTCAATCTCCATTGGCTGCGGAGTGGGAGGGGTCATGGCCTGACTGAGTCGGGGGCGTGACGTTGCAAGACCTGGGGCGGGGTTTTAAGTCCTTCTTTTGATGGTGGCCAGAATTACAGGTCGATGCCATGGTAATTTATGAGGATACGCAATGGGTAACAGTGGAAGAAAACATTGCTTTGCACGGGTATATTTAATCTATTTCATTTAATGTTTCTGTATGTTGTTGCAGAAAGAAATCCAACTTCCCTCCCACCCCTGCAGCTGACAGAAGTTGATTTTTACCTTCATTTTTTCAATCCCCGTTGGCTGCGGAGTGGGAGGGGGGCGTGGCCTGACAGAGTCGGAGCGTGGTTTCGGGAGATCTGGGGCGGGGGTCAGAGTGGCATGAATTATAGGTCGATGACATGGTAATTTATGGGGACCCGCAATGGGTAGCAGTGAAAAAAAACATCTTTTATTAGTACTGAATGGTCGTAGTCTAAAATTAGTCAATTTCATCTACGATTTTTGTGTGTCGTTGCAGAGAGAAATTCACCCTCCCGCCCCTGCAGCTGATTTTTTTCAATCCCCGTTGCCTGCGGAGTGGGAGGGGGCGTGGCCTGGCAGAGTTGGGGGTGTGGATTATCAAGATGCTTCGAACGGTTGTAGTCTGAAATTAGTCTATTTCATCTAAAATTTTGTGTGTCATTGCAGAGAGAAATTCACCCTCCCACCCCTGCAGCTGACAGAAGTTTATTTTTCCCTTCATTCTTTCAATCCCTGTTGGCTGCGGAGTGGGAGGGGGCATGACCTGACAGAGTAGGGGGTGTGGCTTAACAAAGCGCTTCGCATAGGTGATTTAATCTATTTCATTTAATGTTTCTGTGTGTCGTTGCAGAATGGCTGCAGAGTGGGAGGGGGCGTGGTCTGACAGAGTTGGGGGCGTGACTTAGCAAGACGATTCGAACAGTTGTAGTCTATAATTAGTCTATTTTATCTAAAATTTTTGTGTGTCGTTGCAGAGAGAAATTCACCCTCCCACCCCTGCAGCAAACAGAAGTTTATTTTTACCTTTATTTTTTCAATCCCTGTTGGCTGCGGAGTGGGAGGGGGCGTGACCTGACAGAGTCGGGGGCGTGGATTAGCAAGACGCTTCACATGGATGTATTTAATCTATTTCATTTAATGTTTCTGTGTGTCGTTGCAGAAAGAAAGTCAACCTCCCACCCATCCCTGCAGCTGACAGAAGTTGATTTTTACCTTTATTTTTTCAATCCCTGTTGGCTGCGGAGTGGGAGGGGGCGTGGCCTTACAGAGTCGGGGCGTGGCTTAGCAAAGCGCTTCGCATAGGTGCATTTCATCTATTTCATTTAATGTTTCTGTGTGTCATTGCAGAATGGCTGCGGAGTGAGAGGGGGTGTGGCCTGACAGAGACGGGGCGTGGCTTAGAAAAAGGCTTCGAACGGTTGTAGTCTATAATTAGTCTATTTCATCTAAAATTTTTGTGTGTCGTTGCAGAGAGAAATTCACCCTCCCACCCCTGCAGCAAACAGAAGTTTATTTTTACCTTCATTTTTTCAATTCCCATTGGCTGCGGAGTGGGAGGGGGCGTGACCTGACAGAGTCGGGGGCGTGGATTAGCAAGACGCTTTGCATGGGTGGATTTAATCTATTTTATTTAATGTTTGTGTGTGTTGTTGCAGAAAGAAAGTCAACCTCCCACCCATCCCTGCAGCTGACAGAAGTTGATTTTTACCTTTATTTTTTCAATCTCTGTTGGCTGCGGAGTGAAAGGGGGTGTGGCCTGACAGAGTTGGGGGTGTGGCTTAGTGAGACCTGGGGCGGGGGTTTTAAGTACTTCTTTTAGGGTGGCCTGAATTAAAGGTCAATACTATGCTTATTTATGAGCCCACGCAAAAGACAGCAGTGGAGGAAAACATCTTTTATTACTACTGAACTGTAGTAATAGAAAAACACATAAGTTATATTTATGGTAACCGGAATACCTTTAACAGTGTCAGTAAATAGAAATGGATGAGATCCTCAGCTGCTGATAATTACCTGGTTGTTATGGAAACCTGCCATCCCTGTGTGGCTTTGCAGAGAATGGCAGTTGGAGTTTAAAACCAAAGTTCCCAGTTGTAATGTTGGCTAATGGAGATCATATTTTGGGAATATCTCAGGAACGGTATGTCCTAGAGAGATGAGACCTGGTCTAAAACCTTCCCGGACACCTGATGTACCTGTGTGCCGAATTTGGTGAAAATCGGTCCAGTAGTTTGGTCGCGCATAGAGAACAGACAGACAGACAGACAGAAACTCATTTTTATATTATTAAGAGATTATATGTGATATATTAAATTATATTATATTATATTATATTATAAAGTCCTTGTTACCTGGCTTCTCCGCTACCACCTCCTCCAGTCGGGTGCCCAGGCGATGGCAGCATTTTTTCATCTGCTTGTACTGTAGCTGTGACACAGAGAAATAACATTACATGAACTAGTCCAGATGACAATATTCAGTTACCCCCAGAGTATCCCCATGACCCCCTCCCCCACTACCGAGGTAAGATATAAAGGTGCAGTGTATAGCAGGCAGGAGGGATATGTAGATATGTGAAGAGTAGATGAAGATAGACACTCACCAGAAGATAAAGAGTAACACAGATGCTATCTGTAGTGCTCCATATAGCCCCAGGTTGTAATAAGGAGACAAGATGCTGGTTATTAATTCTTATTACAGACAGAATATTCTATAAGACATGTGAGGATGACGGGAGTAGGATTAGAAGAGGAAGGAATTGATTACTCACTGTAATTGACTCCTCTTTTCTGGGCTTGGGGGCGTTCTCCTCTCTTAACTCCTGGGGAAGTCACTGCCCATAAAAGAGTGAAGGAAATACACACATGAAACCTATAATATCGGCTACTGAACCCCAATAATATAACATGAGAAGGTGATAAAAGACTTTTCTTATAATTGACCCCTAGAAACCAACACAATTCTCCCAAGTGATGACGTCCATTACCTGTAGGTCTTGCTGTGGGCCTCCCATCAGTATAAAGAAGGCAAAGTGCCAAAAAATAATATCGCAATGCTCTGAGCATACATATTCTCCAACTACTAATCCTCAAAAGACTCCATTGCACCCCAACACAAAGAACACTGGACACTGCATTTTGATGTCACAGAGCCTCAGAACTGTGTTGTCTGGGGGTGGGGCTACTGGCTAATGATGATGTAATCAGCAGTATGAACTTAATGATGGGCAATATATACGAGGATAATATATAAAGTGAAATTCTACCTCTAGTTTACCTTCAGAGAAGTCATATAGACATTGGATTTATTTTACCATCACCTTAGAGGGAAATAATACTTAGTATTTTGTAAAGTCATGCTGATTAATTTCTTATTATATCTTTATTAGGGTCAGAGATCAGTTTTCTGATACAGATCTCAGTATCCCCTGTAATGTCATATAGTTAAATGATAACATCTTCTGCGCCACCACTAGAGACAAAATAGGAGCCTACTATATACACATGTACATAGAGCTCAGTAATAAATCTGTATTCTGTAAGCTCCCTCTACTGGTGGCTTCAGGTAACCAGAACTTTATCACATAAAGTGCTTATATGAGTTTAAAAAAACATAAAAATGACTTTTTTCTTCCTAAGCCAGCGCCTCTCTTCTCTGTGGGCTGTGTGTGGTATTGGAGTTCGGTACCTTTCAAGTGAATGAGGCTAAGCTGCAATGCCACACACAGCCCACTATAAGCAAGTCTCTACAACCCATAGTCATGTATGTAGAAATACAGTGTATAGTCACTATTTGTCCATTACCTGCAGGTCTTATTGTTGGCTTCCCCTCGATCTGTAAAATGCAAATCACAATAAATAAAACAGCAATGCTCCGCATGTCCATAATCGCTAACTACTAACCCTCAAAAGACTTCAGTGCACCCCCAGCAAATAGAACACTCGACACTGCATTGGGATGTCACAAAGCATCAGAGCTTGATTCCCTGGGGGCGGGGCTACTGGCTGGTGCTGCTGATGTCATCAGAGTTGTGGCCTGTTCGTTGGGCAGTATACAGAGAGGTAATAAACCAGTGTGAAGTAACAGAGATGTAGCAGAGCTGAGCATTCTATACAGTGAGGATGAAGCAGAGGCATAGTCAAACAAGTCAATATTCAGTAATGTTCCACCTATCAGTAAAACACAGAAACATCCAAGCATTTAATATGGGCATAGCTCATAGTTCAGTTCTGGAGCACAGAGCTGCACAGAAGTACTACACTTATTAAGAGGTGTGTGCCTCCTAATAATTGTGGTGTATCTGACACCAGCCGGGATAGATCCAGCGTGTAACACCAGTATTAATAAATGTTATGACATCATGATGCAGGCATTTGTTTTCACGTCATCGCAGAAGGGCACAGAGCAATGGCAGATTACAATAGGGGCATTCGGATTGGCAGCCCCGGGCCCAGCATCACTGGGGGGCCCAATGCCAACTTAAATGCCCACATACAGCGGCGGGGCACAGGAGCACATAGTTCCCTGCCCCGTCGCCAATCACTGCCATAGGCTTCAGGCCTAGTAGGTGAGCCTGCTGTTCTGCGGAGTGTATTTCGAGGACTGAATAAGCTCATGTAAAATTGCCCTGAACCCCTGCGTGACCTCCACTGTATATGTATAGTGGAAGATGCATCTTTAAACATGGCGCCTACTTGCATGTGCAGCAGGTGCCATGGACGCTGCAAAATACACATCGTGGGCATCTCCGTTCTATTAAAATATAACAATATTAATCCCATACGGCGAATGGCATAATGAAAAAAAAATGCTGATTTGCCAGTTTTTGTCACTTCAACTCCCCAACAAATTTATATAAAAAGTAATAAAAAAGTCACACACACTTTAAAATGGTATCAAAGATTGCCCTGCAAAAATTTTGCCCTCACAATGCTCTGTATGCATAACTACAAAAAAGTTATAGGCTAGCGCTACATGGCGACAGCTGTCGCGTGACACCCGTCGCAGCCAGGATCCCCGCTACTCAGGGATCCTGGCTGCGACAATTGTCGCCGTGTAGCCCTAGCCATAGCGGTCAGAATATGGAGATGAAAAAAAAATGTATGCTTTCCAGGTTTTTATTTTTTATTTTTCAATATTAAATTGCAAGAAAGACTATACAAGTGTGGTATCATTGTAATCATACTGATCTGGAGAATAAAGGTAACAGGTCAATTTTACCGCATACTGAACGCCTTAAAAAAAAAAACTGTCAGAATTGCATGTTTTTTC
Organism: Rhinella marina; assembly: GCA_900303285.1. Classification (NCBI taxonomy): domain Eukaryota; kingdom Metazoa; phylum Chordata; class Amphibia; order Anura; family Bufonidae; genus Rhinella; species Rhinella marina. Next base: position 47,813 of record ONZH01015954.1, read on the forward strand.
CAATACCCACTACACTGTATGCAACAATAAATGGTGCCTTTAGAAAGTACAACTTGTCCCGCAAAAAATAAGCTCTCATAAGGCTATGTGAACTGAAAAACAAAACAGTTATCACTCTGGGAATGTGAGAAGTGAAAAACAAAAAAGCAAAAAAGGAAAATCTAGGGGTTAAGGTGGCCATACACATTAGATAGAAGTTAGTTGATGGTTGAGCAACAGTTGAACAAATGATTGTCTAGTGAATGATCATTTCGCCGTATTGGCCATTACAATTATTCAAACTTGCCACTTATATTCCGTGACCCCAGATAAGATATCCTTTCTGAATGTTCCTTATTTTGTTCTTAGAATGAAAGTTCCTCCATCCAACTAAGGGACAAAACATAGATAACTTCTTTGCCGACGATGACAGCCTGGTCAGCTAGAAGGATCGTTCATTGTTAATTTGCACTCGACGAATGATCATTTTGATTGAAATCATAAATGAACTTTAGACTAATGTATATGAGTTATGGCATTAGTTAAATGCTGATCAAGTTTGCTCACCATCATGGGACAAGAAGGATTTTTTTTTCATATTTACCGTATTTTTCGCTTTATAAGACGCACTTTTTTCCCCCCAAAAGTAGGGGAAAAATTGCCATGTGTCTTTTAAAGCGAATACAACTGAGCGCTCACTTGTATGTATTAGGTGCCGGAACCCCCATCGGACCTCAGATCAGCCCACCCAGCCCCATAAAGATAAAATAAAAAACTCTGTCACCTCTCCTGCGCCTCGGCTCCTCCCCGGGTCTGGCGCTCCTCTGTCTTTTCCTCCGGGCTCTGCACTGTCCTGACTGCGTACAGCGTCAGGACGTAGTGCGCGCACTATGACCTGACGCTGCACGCAGTCAGGTGACAGTGCAGCGCCGGCCGGAGAAGACAGAGGAGCGCCGGACCCGGGGAGGAGCCGCGGTGCAGGAGAGGTGACAGAGTTTTTTATTTTATCTTTATGGGGCTGGGTGGGCTGATCTGAGGTCTGATGTGGTAGAGGGGCCTGATCTGAGGTCTGATGGGGCAGATTGGGCTTATATGGCGGCATAGTGTGCTGAGCTGAGGTCTGATGGGGGCACAGTGGGCTGATCTGAGGTCTGATGGGGGCACAGTGGGCTGATCTGAGGTCTAATGGGGGCAGAGTGGGCTGATATGGGGGCACAGTGGGCTGATATGGGGGATGATGGGCTGATCTGAGGTCTGATGGGGCACAGTGGGCTGATATGGGGGCACAGTGGGCTGATATGGGGGATGATGGGCTGATCTAAGGTCTGATGGGGGCACAGTGGGCTGATATGGCGGCATAGTGGGCTGATCTGAGGTCTAATGGGGGCAGAGTGGACTGAAATGGGGGCATAGTGGGCTGATATGGGGGATGATTGGCTGATCTAAAGTCTGATGGGGCACAGTGGGCTGATATGGCAGCATAGTGGGGTGATCTGAGGTCTGATGGGGGCAGAGTGGGCTGATTAGGGGCACAGTGGGCTGATATGGAGGATGATGGGCTGATCTGAGGTCTGATGGGGCAGAGTGGGCTGATATGGGGGCTGATGGGCTGATCTCAGGTCTGACGGGAGAAGACAGAGGAGCGCCGGACCCGGGGAGGAGCCGCGGCGCAGGAGAGGTGACAGAGTTTTTTATTTTATCTTTATGGGGCTGGGTGGGCTGATCTGAGGTCTGATGTGGTAGAGGGGGCTGATCTGAGATGGGGCAGAGTGGGCTTATATGGCGGCATAGTGTGCTGAGCTGAGGTCTGATGGGGGCACAGTGGCTGATCTGAGGTCTGATGGGGGCACAGTGGGCTGATCTGAGGTCTAATGGGGGCAGAGTGGGCTGATATGGGGGCACAGTGGGCTGATATGGGGGATGATGGGCTGATCTGAGGTCTGATGGGGCACAGTGGGCTGATATGGGGGATGATGGGCTGATCTAAGGTCTGATGGGGGCACAGTGGGCTGATATGGCGGCACAGTGGGCTGATCTGAGGTCTAATGGGGGCAGAGTGGACTGAAATGGGGGCACAGTGGGCTGATATGGGGGATGATTGGCTGATCTAAGGTCTGATGGGGGCACAGTGGGCTGATATGGTGGCATAGTGGGCTGATCTGAGGTCTGATGGGGCAGAGTGGGCTGATTTAGGGGCACAGTGGGCTGATATGGGGGATGATGGGCTGATCTGAGGTCTGATGGGGCAGAGTGGGCTGATACGGGGGCTGATGGGCTGATCTCAGGTCTGACGGGGGTCTGACATGGAGGGCTGTGGGGTTCTTACATGGAGGACTGATATGGGGGTCTGATGTGATGTCCTGAAATTTATGGGGAGTCTGATATGAGGTGTGATGAAAAATATTTTTTTCTTATTTTCCTACTCTAAAATCTGGGTGCGTCTTATAAAGCGAAAAATACGGTACTTCAAAGTTTTCCATGTCTTATATGTTTTTTTTTCTTTGTTATAAAAGGAATAAACTCAGGATTATTTTATACTAATAATAGGAACTGGACAAGGCTGTGCAAGCATGTACACTTTTACTTATATAAGGTAATATGGAATTCTATAGAAAATCAAAGTTATCAAAAATTTTCTATACATTTGAACATGAAGAAACAATGCAGCTAGTATCCAGAAATCAAATACGTAAATGGGATACAGGGCTCCTATTCTGACATATTGTTTCAATACTTGATTAAATCCAAATGATACAATGTTCTCTAAGAAGACACTGTTACCCTGATCACACTGATCATCATAGACATGAACCCGGAAGGTTCAAAGCTTCAGCCTTCTCTTCCAAGTAACATTTGTCATGTTTAGAAGAATGTCCGAGAAGGAATACAGGCTTTGTAGAATACAAGTAATATGTCTACTTCAAAGGTTCATGGAAGAGTATTGTAGCATTTCGTTACATGTTCTTATCAAAAGGGTTATGACCCTGGAGAACAAAGGCTGAGTCCTAGTTCATCAAGGGCACATGAAGGGTCAATCTATTGCATAGATAAGAAAGAAAGCCAAATGATGTACATCTGAAAAATAATATGCATTTTACTGAGCTGCACAGGTCACCAATTACCTGATATCTCCCGTGGTTTTACTTTGGAGCAATTTAAAGATTCCTTAGGAAACTAAATTATCATCAGTTTAATATAAAGTGATTTTTGGATTCACTCTCTTTTAAAGTATTGCAATCCCAATATGCCAGCTGCTTTCCTGTATGAATTGTCTACTGAACACAGATGATTACTCGCCATAGTAAACATTTCATGACATAATACAGGTTGCCATGATTGTTGTATGTATTTTTTTGATTACCTATACTATGATACTGCTGATATTTTAAATACTTTGCAGCCTTTAGTATCATATTATTATTTTTTTAATAATACAATTCCCTAATACAATCTTTGAAATGTCCTTAATGTGAAGTTTCATTTTAAGTTTGTGTATTTTATTTAAATGGTCATTGTAATTTTATACTTTGCATAAACCAATAATCCACATAAATATAAGAAACTTTGTAATATATATTATCAAAGAAATATGCCTTGTTATAAAGCATATTGCACAACTGCAGCTATCAGGGCATGATGGCATACAGTTGCATACAGTCTTGCAACAGATGGAGAGCCACAGGTTGGAGATCACTGTTCCGGAATTATCCACTGTCTTCCAGCCCCCTCCCCACCCTTTTCTAAATTAACTTTCAGAAATTTGTGAGACATCCATCTTGTTAAAACCAAGACATGCTGCCTGCTCACTGAAGGTTCAGATTACGTGATCCCAAGTCTATGAAGAGAAGAGCGGGGAGTAAGAGGGAGGAAGTGCCGTGAGAAACAAGAAGGAAAGAATGGTCAAATGCATAAGATAGGAGGGGAAAGAGGGCTGTAGTACATTAGATCAATGGGGAAGAAGTGGTCTAGTGCATAAGATAGGTGGGGAAGGAGTGCTCTAGTACATACTACTGATGGAAAGGAAATATCTAATGCATAAGAATAAGTGGAGAAGGAGTGGTCTAGTGCATTAGATAAGTGGGGAAAGAGTGCTCTAGTATTTAACATTCATGGGAAAGGAGCGCTCTAGTACATAATATCAGCAAGGAAGTAGTGATCTAGTACATAAGATATGGGGGCAAGGAGTGGTCTATTAAATGAGATATGAAGGAATGAGTGGTCTAGTACATAAGATATAGTGCCTTGCGAAAGTATTCGGCCCCCTGGAACTTTTCAACCTTTTGCCACATTTCAGGCTTCAAACAAAAATATATAACATTTTACATTTTTGGTGAAGAATCAACAACAAGTGGGTCACAATTGTGAAGTAGAACGAAATTTATTGGATCATTTAAACTTTTTTTGTAATAATAAAACTGAAAAGTGGGGCGTGCAAAATTATTCGGCCCCCTTGCATTAACCCCTTCACCCCCAGCGCCGTACATGTACGGTGCTGGGGCGATGCGGGCACATGGCGCCCGCTCGCGGGTGCGGTGGGCGTCATGGCCGGCAAGTCTCTGCTGTTTCTAACAGCAGAGACTTGCCGCTACCTACTACATCGGCGTCGTCTTCCGGGTTGACTAGATGCCGTGATCACACGTGATCACGGCATCTAGTTGCGGCTAAACCCGGAAGCGTTCGCTTCCGGGTGGTGTACAGACACCCCGTGTGGCCAATCGGGGTGTCTGTACACCATATGAAAACTGTAATCCTCGCTGGTGAGGATTACAGTTTTCAAAGTGCAATTCTTATTCTGGCCACTAGATGGCAGGCCAGGATAAGAAATGAGCAATTCATGGATTTCTGAGTCTATAAAACCCAGAATTGCTCATAAAGAAAAAAAAAAAGCCACAATATATAAGCCCATATTTGAGCTTTCTAATAGTAAAAAAAAATTTAAAAAAAAAGTTAAAAATATATAAAAAATAAAAAAGATGTAAAAGTTCAAATCACCCCCCTTTCCGTATAAGTAAAAAATAAATACCTAAATAACAATAAATATAGACATCATGGGTATCATCGTGACCGAAAACGCCCGTACTTTTAAAATATAAAAAAAAAAATCCAATACAGCGAATTGTGTGGCGGAAAAAAGCGTCCAAATGGCGATTTGCCGTTTTTTGTCGCTTTTTTTTTCTAAAAAAAATTAAATAAAAAGTGATCAAAAAGTCATACACACCCCAGAATGGTATCAATAAAAACTTCAGATCGTCCCGCAAACAATGAGCCCCTATACAGCTCTGTACACATAAATACCAAAAAGTTATAGGGGTCAAGATTTGACAAGGAAAAAAAAAAAAAAGGGCAACTTTCTAATTATTTTATCACTATGAAAACGCAGGAAAAACTATACATATTAGGTATTGCCGGATTCGTACTGACCAGTAGAATGAAAGTAATGGATCAGTTTTAATGCACATCGAACTCTGTAAATAAGAAACCCGTAGAACTGTAGCGGAATAGCGTTTTCTTTGCAATTTCACCCGGTTTGGAATTTTTTTCCCGCTTCCCACTACACCGTATGCAATATTAAATGGTGCCGTTGGAAAGTACAACTTGTCCCGCAAAAAACAAGCCCTCATACAGCTATGTGAACAGAAAAATAAAAGAGTTATGGCTGTTTGAAGGCAGGGAGCGCAAAACGGAAATGCAGAACCGAAAAAAGCTCCGGGGGTGAAGGGGTTAATACTTTGTTGCGCCACCTTTTGCTGCGATTACAGCTGCAAGTCACTTGGGGTATGTCTCTATCAGTTTTGCACATCTAGAGACTGAAATTCTTGCCCATTCTTCCTTGCAAAACAGCTCGAGCTCTTTGAGGTTGGATGGAGAGCGTTTGTGAACAGCAGTTTTTAGCTCTTTCCACATATTCTCAATTGGATTCAGGTCTGGACTTTGACTTGGCCATTCTAAGACCTGGATACGTTTATTTTTGAACCATTCCATTGCAGATTTTGCTTTATGTTTGGGATCATTGTCTTGTTGGAAGATAAATCTCCGTCCTAGTCTCAGGTCTTTTGCAGACTCCAACAGGTTTTCATCCAGAATGGTCCTGTATTTGGCTCCATCCATCTTCCCATCAATTTTAACCATCTTCCCTGTCCCTGCTGATGAAAAGCAGGCCCAAACCATGATGCTGCCACCACCATGTTTGACAGTGGGGATGGTGTGTTCAGGGTGATGAGCTGTGTTGCTTTTACACCAAACATATCGTTTTGCAAAAAGTTGGATTTTGACCAGAGCACCTTCTTCCACATGTTTGGTGTGTCTCCCAGGTGGCTTGTGGCAAACTGTAAACGAGACTTTTTATGGATATCGTTGAGAAATGGCTTTCTTCTTGCCACTCTCCATAAAGGCCAGATTTGTAAAGTGTTCGACTGATTGTTGTCCTATGGACAGACTCTCCCACCTCAGCTGTAGATCTCTGCAGTTCATCCAGAGTGATCATGGGCCTCTTGCTGCATCTCTGATCAGTCTTCTCCTTGTTTGAGATGAAAGTTTAGAGGGACGGCTGGGTCTTGGTAGATTTGCAGTGGTCTGATACTCCTTCCATTTCAATATGATCGCTTGCACAGTGCTCCTTGGGATGTTTAAAGCTTGGGAAATCTTTTGGTATCCAAATCCGGCTTTAAACTTATCCACAACAGTATCACGGACCTGCCTGGTGTGTTCCTTTGTCTTCATGATGCTCTCTGTGCTTTAAACAGAACCCTGAGACTATCACAGAGCAGGTGCATTTATACGGAGACTTGATTACACACAGGTGGATTCTATTTATCTTCATCAGTCATTTAGGACAACATTGGATCATTCAGAGATCCTCAATGAACTTCTGGAGTGAGTTTTCTGAACTGAAAGTAAATGGGCCGAATAATTTTGCACGCCCAACTTTTCAGTTTTATTATTACAAAAAAAGTTTAAATGATCCAATAAATTTCGTTCCACTTCACAATTGTGACCCACTTGTTGTTGATTCTTCACTAGAGATGAGCGAGCAGTGCTCGTTACGAGCACTGTAGCGCTCGGGTCCCGTGTGAAATGCCCGCAGGCATTGCGGATCCGTCCTCAGCTGCATGTAAGTCAATGAGGACGGATCGTTTGGTATGACACTCATACCAAACAGTTCCGTCCCCACTGACTTTAAGACGGGTGAGGACGGAACCGTTTGGTATGAGTGTCATACCAAACGATCCGTCCTCATTGACTTACATGCAGCTGAGGACGGATCCGCAATGCCTGTGGGCATTTCACACGGGACCCGAGCGCTACAGTGCTCGTAACGAGCACTGCTCGCTCATCTCTATTCTTCACCAAAAATTTAAAATGTTATATCTTTTTCTTTGAAGCCTGAAATGTGGCAAAAGTTTGAAAAGTTCCAGGAGGCCGAATACTTTCACAAGGCACTGCAAGTGGGGAAAGAGTGGCCTAGAACATAAGATAGGTGAAGAAGGAGGGGTTTAGTGCATAAGATGTGAAGAAGATGTGGTCTAGTATACATTAGGTAAAAAGGGGTAGTTGCCTTTCCCAGGTGTCACCCAATACTTAGAGTAGGGCTGAAAGTATAAGAATTGGATGATCACAATAATGATATTATGAAGCACATATCAACCTTGTCAGGTGCTGTTTGCTCCTCTAGGTCATGTAGTAGCGCCCCATGTGGCCGCCACCTTTTATTCTATGCCTTGACACAACATATTGACAGTGGTCGACCAATATCTTAGGTAGTTCAAAATATGACAGCAGCCAGTACATCCATGCTATCAGGCATATGACAGCCCTGTCCCTTGGCCATGTGACCTTTAACTAGTGGAGCATGAATATGCATAAAGGGAAGAAGGGGGGAAGTTGTCACCAGAATAAGTTCTCATGTGGCTTAAACAGTTCAAGGACAGTTCTAGAAAAGATGCAGTATGCCTGTTTTTTTCAGTACATGTATCTTTGAAAGCTATAACTTTTTTTTAATCTGTTGCATATTGCTATGTGATTTAATTTGATATTTTTTTGTTTTTATAACTGGGAAAATGTTAAACATTTCAAACATAGTCTGTTTTTCACTTTTAGATTTTTTTAACTAGCAAAAATTTCAACTAAAATACTTTTTTAAATGACTATCCTTTCGTAGCGGTCATTTTGATATAGGGGATGTGTGGGTTATGGTCACCAAGTGCAGGGCAGGAACTGTAGTGTGGCGTGTGATGGTAGCTTTTTTTTTTATTATCTGTTTTATTTCTAATTTTATCTTTATTTCTTATTTTAGGGTGCCTTCGCACAGATTTTGTTGCAGAACTTTCCACGACTGAAAATCAATCCTATTCATTTCAGTGGGTGGCAAGCACATGGATTTATGAAAGCCCCATTCAAGTGAATGAAACGGATTGTTTCTGAACAAAATTTTCCAGCGTGTGAAGGCACCTATATCGTTTGTGCTCCCCATAAGATCATACATCTTTGCTGTGAACTCAACATTACATTTTTTTTATTGTTGATGTACCCTGCAACTGGGCTGACATATTAATAATAGTTACAGGGGGAATACAGCCTCCAGAGGCTTTACAATGTCATTAAGCCTCACTGCAGAGCTGATGTGGGTCTGCTAAGACCCAGCAGCTTGTGCAGTCACCTGGCTCCCAGCGACTACATGATTTTTAGAACTGGAGCAGGATGCTTCCAGATCTGTATATACAGCATGCATTGAGCACTGTGTATACAGTGTTGGAGAAGGCAGGGGCAGTAACAAAATGCCTTCTCTATGGGGAGCCCACCTGTGGGCTCTCTGCAGCTGTACGATTAGAGTGTAGCTGACATCTCTGCAGAAATGTCCTTGCAGAGATAAGCATGGACCAACCAGATGTTTATAGTCAATGGGCAGTCTGGAACCAAGGGATGGTCAAGGATTAGAAAAGCATGGCTGCCCACAGGTTGTTTCTGGTATTGCTGCCCATTCCATTCATTTCAAAGGAGCTGAGCTACAATACTAGACAAAACCCATGAAAAGGTGTGCTACTGTTTTTGATATAGCCATGCTTTTTTCAAATCCTGCACCACCCCTATTCCTCTATATTCCTCCAAGCCATTGGATGTAACAAATCCCTGCTTGTTTAGTATCCCATGTTTCCTAGCAGTAACATATCGTCAGTGTAGTGAATGTGCTTGTATTGGGTGATGTGTTGGTCATGAGTATTGTAATATGGCTTAGTCAAACATCAGTAAATCACAGATATGTGCTGTCCATGTTCTCCACGGACAGCATAAGTACCCATTCATTTTAATGTGTATAATCCAATGGAAAAATGAATCAAGCCAGGAAAAGAGGTAATATGGACAATCACAATACATTAGTAAGTGCCTTGTATTAACCTTGTCTAAATGTTATATGCTGAGATGAGACAACACCTTTAAGAGGAGAAGGGTGGTGTAATTTATATGTAACATTTATGGTTCAAAATTCTTTAAAATAATAATAAATTGGATGTGCACTGCTCAGGCACTAGTGAGAAACTGTTCCAAGAAGAATAAACTTAAACTGAGTCACGTGCCGACCTGGACATCAACCTCCAAACAAGTCTTCACCCTCAGATCTTGGATGCCATTAATCTCTCTACTTCGTTGCTATAGCCAACTTCATTCTTGGCATTCCAAAACCATGAAAACTCTTAAAAGCAATGCAAATAAACTTTAGAAGCTAGAGCAAATCTCGAGATGGGTGAATTCCAAGACTTAAAGAGTTTTATGATGATTTTATCTTGATACCCGCTCAAATTCCTATCCAACCTGGGATCTAATGTCATCAAATCTAATGATGCAGTGAGTACGGGACAGTAGAACTGCAGTCAGGGTAGACCACTATGATGCAATGAGTTAAGCTCACATTAGCCGTGGTTGGTCTGGGAAAGTGGCTGTCACACGGACCACAATTCATGGACCACACATGGCTGAGGGAAAACAGCCTAGAACTAATCGGAGTACTCAGAGGAAACCAAGGCAAACATGGAGAGACCAGGAAAACTCAAGGCTATGTAACATGACTAATGCTCTTATGCATTTATTCTATTGTTGAAGTAGAAAGTCCTTAATTTCAACGCAAACCTAACTGCAGAAACAAGACCAAATGTGGGTGTGAAATAAAAAAAAGTTAATGAATATTGCCTTAATTGCCTGCATTAAGTACATTGGTGCTAAATGTCAATCGTGGTGGTTAAACACTATGAGGTCTACTGACATTAGCTGTCAGCAATACAGAGACAATGCTACTGAGATGTACCTGGCATCAGTCAGGTAGTTTATTTTTCTCCGAGAACACTGTTTTGGGCGACAGAGTGGCGTCCAGTTATTTCAAGTTGTTGTGCTGACATACTGCAGTGATGCTGAAGGCAGGGAGTCTGAGAAAATCTCATTAATCATTTTAAATTAAATCCAACCTTCCTGTCTCTCAGTGGCAAGAAGAAAGCCAAGATTTGCAATTACTAACTTCCCTCCAACAAAGTTGTGTGCCTTTTTTTTATTTTTGCTTTCCAGTTTAATTGGAAAAGGAGGGTAAACCTTTCAAACGTCCAAAAACAAACAATTGTCAGGATACAAATTACACAGAAAAATGAATGAGACTATCACGTTCTCTAAATCTTTGCTCTCAGATGAACATTTCCTCCTGTCCCCATTCAAAAAGAAAATGTAGGTATCGCGTTACCATTTTTCCAGTTATCAGGCCATTTCACCGAGTTGCGGTTAGCCCTGTTTGCATAAATTTACAGTAACTATACTGAGTGTTTTCTTCCAGGAAAACATTTTCCTTCTTCTTCCAACCCAGAAGTTAATTTAGTTTGAAATTGTTTAAAATGGAGAAAAGTAAAGAATCAGTGCTCAAGCAGTCATGCCAAGATTGCATTTTTCTTGCCCAGGAATCTTGAAATTCCACCTTCTGTCCCGACGTAATGTATCAAATACCCATGGGAGAAGCAGGAAATCCTCTGTGCCTGTCCTTTGTCTCTGTAATTGCTCTTTGGGAGATTGTAAAGGTCCTTTATACACAAGCTATAAGGTTTATTAGGGTCTGAAAAATTAAGCTGTTGTGCAAATCTGGCCAATTTTGTTATAAAAATATATAAGAAACACAATAGAAAATCTGTAAAACAAAAAAAAACAATATTCCAATGGAATAGAGTTAAAAAGATGCACATGTATAATAAAAGTGCAACATGTGTTTTTTTCATTTATTTCTCTCAGTTTTTTAAAGAAAACCTGTCAGCAATCCTTATGTGTATATTTCATGAATACTTGTATTCCCAATAAAACAACTATTCTGAAGCAGCACTTATTAGAACCATGTATTGTGTTGTTCCTTTGTTATTCCCCCTGGAAATGTATGAATAAACTGACAACTGGGCGTTATAATTTCTCTGACACTGTCAGCACTGATTGTATTCAGTGAATGAAATTTCCTTGCAGTATTCACAGAAAAAAAAAAAAAAAAGAAACTTGTTAAAAGTTCTTAAAAGGCTAGTGACTTTTTTTTTCCTGAAATTCAGGTGTTTTGGCTAAAATAATTTTTGTTATTGGTTTCATTAAACATTTTCAACTTACTTTTATAGCCTGCAGGATATATTGCACGCTGCTCAGTTCTATTTAGGGTGAAAAATGTCAGTCGAGCTCACTTACAGCTCAGTCTTTAGTCCCTCCATCTTTCTTCCCCTGAACATTCATAAAGCTGACATCCCCTGTGGCCACTTTGTTTAGCAGGTCTGTTAATTGCTCGCTAGGCCTCTCTCTGCCAGCAGGGCACATATGCACACTAAGGCCCCTTTCACATGACCGTATGCCCTATGAGACATACGGTCCGTGAGCAGGCCATATGTCCCGGAGCGGCATCGATCGTGCGCACGGGAGCGCACAGCATCATTGATTACAACGATGCTGTGCACGTCGGGCCGTCCGTGGGACTATTGTCCAGCACTTATATGATTTTATGAGTGCGGGACAATAGCTCCGCAGGCGGCCCGGTGTGCACAACATCATTGTAATCAACTATGCTGTGCGCTCCTGTGCGCACGATCGATGCCGCTCGGGGACATATGGCGCGCTCACGGACCATATGTCTCAGAGGGCATACGGTCGTGTGAAAGGGGCCTAAGTCTGGCTCATAAAGGGCCAGCATGCGCACCCCCTATTCTTCCCCAGCCAATAGCCGGATATTCTGAGGTTCTTAAGGCATCTTCCAATATGGGAAGATGGCTGAGCAACAGGTTCTTGTCCATTAGTATCCTGCAAAGGCGTGCTCTTCTACATTTGTCTGTGTACCAACTTCTGCCCGTTTCTCAGATTTTGACCTGTCACTGCTTGACCTGACATCTGCCTAATCTCTGTTCTGATCCTGAGCCATGGAATCCACTTACTCCACGTGCCCTGACTTCTGTCAGTCCTTGACCAAAGGTTTTGCCTGATAAGTCGGTACTTCGCACTGGTGTCTCTTCATCCGCATTGGTCAGCCATCACTTGAACAGAGACTACGCCAAGAGGTAGCAGCCCGGTGTTCCTTTGCAGTAAAGTCCAGATCCCTGTATAGGGGTTACATAGTGAAGACCAAGAGGGTCACTTAGAAAAATGTGTTCCAGTGACACAGCAGACCCACATCCGCTTCGTAACAAGGTCTGTCTAGATTTGCTTCAATCGGTTAAGCAACACGTTTTGGGAGAGGTGAGCTCAATATGACTGTCCATGAGGTTAATTTTCAATTTTTGAATGGAGTTTTATTGTAAAAAAAATTAGAAAGTCCCAGGGTGGATGGGCCATAGACCTTTCAGGGAAATTTCCTGGTAGGCCGATGCCCAGAGGGGCGCCTGAGATTTCCTCACGGCCGGCCAGTGGAAGTTTTTGGGGATGCATTTTGTGCTGCTGGCAGTATTTTGTGATGGACTGTGGTATTTGGCTCTGTTTTGGTAGTATAATGTGCCACAATATGGAATTGATGGCCCTGCCTTACATCAATTTGGACCAGACTGCAAAACAGGACCACTTTTAGTATTTTTTCCAGGGCCACTTTAAGTTCCCAGTCCGCCCCTGGAAAGTCCATATATGGTGTGAATACCATTGACCCACTTCCTATAGGACCTCTGATGCAGGAGTCATTGTGAATGATGTCATCAATGTTATGATAGGTGAAGCTATCTTGTTGTATATACAAGGTTTCCAGTTGTGAATTGTATATAGCTTCTATACTTTGTGACAGCCATCATCGACATGGGGTTCTTGGCTTGTAATACTATAGCGAATTTACACATCATATTTCAGTGCTGCTTTTCATTCCTACTTTTTAAATACTGTAGCTCGCATGGGTTTCAAAGACTATTCAATGTTAAATAATACAAAAAAAAAAAAACTGAAGGGACTGCCCACCTTTTATTAACTCAGGATAGGCCATCACTAGCTGATCGTTGGGGGTCCGAAACACTGAATTCCCTCTGATCATCTGTCCGGGAATAGCTCTGGCACTGGAAGCAGTGAGACTGGTCAACTTTGTAGTGGACTAAGCTTTTCACTGCTGTGCCGCTCCCACTTAAGTCAACGGGAGCAGTGCAGTGATGAGCTCAGTCCACCACAAAGTAGGCAGAGCCATCTGCTTCTGAAGCAGAATCTATTGCTGAACAGCTGATCGGCGGGGGGGGGTGTGATTTTGGACCCCCAATGATCAGCTAGTAATGGATATATAATATCATCTTAGAGATATAATGTTGCCTGGGAGCCAGATCACCCCATGATTAAGGCCGGTATAGCACTGTTCTTCCAAGGACAAGACATTTTTCGTTTCAAGGTCAAGTCTATCCATATAATTCTGGAGAAAAGGTGCACTTTTCAATCAGATCCCTTCCATTCCATACAGACTGGCTTAAAAGAGGGTATGTACAAATCTCTGCTCAGAGACCTATCATATATTGACAGACAGAAGTGTTTGTACTCTAATTAGAAAGCAAGTGATATGAAAGAAGAGAAGTGACCCCCCCCCCCTTACATTTAGTATTACTTGAAAAGTATTAAACATGTTTAATGCATGCAATCCTCAATGTAACATCCATAAAACTGAACAAACACTGAAGCTTTAGTTAAAATACTTTACATATTTAATATTTATATTATGATTATAAATCTCTTTAGTTTAGTATGTACAAATTACAAGATATTAAAAAAAACAAACAAACAAAAAATGCATTGGTAAATGCGTTCCAAAAGAAAGTCTAGTGTTTTAGATCCAACACCCTGAAGAAGGCCTACATTGTAATGTCAGTTTAACAGTCATACATGGCTAGGTCAGTCTAATGGCACGGTTATGTGCAAGACATAATAAGCAAATCTATTCATAAAAAAATGATTCTCCAAGTAGGTAGATTGCTAAGAAATGACAGAACACATCATTAGATTGTAGACAGAGGTTAGAATGACCAGCACTATCATAACCCCATATTTGCCAACTGGGTCAATGCTTTGGAGAGCTGTAGTAGTAGTAGTTGACTAATGTATTAGAAGCTAGAGATTAAAGGGGTTGTGTCATCTCAGACATTGGTGGCATATCACTATATGACCTGTGGGACCTGCTTCTATCTTCAGAATGGGGAGCCCAAAGCAAAGCTGTCGATTCACTTCTATAGGATAATAGATAATAGCCAGGCTATTTTTTGGAACTTCCATAGAAGTGAATGGAGAGGGCACTGTGCATGCACGGCCAAGTCTGCATTAACTTCCATGGGAGTGCCAAAAAAAGCTGAGTCAGCCTCAGCTACTATCCAAACTCTCATAGAAGTGAATGGAGGGTGGCTGTGTATGTGCAGTGGAGCCTGTTCTGGAGATAGTTCCCAGAGGTGGAGCCTGCACGTATCAGGCATTTGTGGTATATCCTAGCGATATGCCACCAGTGTCTGAGATGAGACAACCTCTTTAATCTTCTACACAGCAACATGGCCAACAAGGTAAATGTTGTCATAAAGGTGCCCTACAAATTCTTCGCTAATATTCTGAGCAGCACGACGTGTATTTCTGATAAACTCTCTCTTCGACATTTTGTTCTTCACATGGGGACTGGCCAGATCAATGGAAAGCAGAATTAAAGAATAGCACAGTACATACACCGCATCTACAACAGAAGACAAGAAAAGCACAAGTTAATAAAAATACTTGCCAATACTTTCATTTCCTTACCTATCTGACAAAACAAAGTGATGTACCATGACTGGGCCTCATCAACTGCACCAGCTTCACTACGGGAGGAGAAGGGAGCAGGGAAGTCCTCCACTGAATGCAGAACTAGATGGATCAAAAGGATATACAGCAGAGGCATGGTGCTGTGCATTTTGGACTTCGGTTGAAGATTTCGGAATCCCTAAGAGAAGCCACCAGTTTTCCTATTGAAATCAATGGGACTTTAAAGAGGACCTGTCATCACAAAATGCAGTGCAGTCTGAGGGCAGCAGGTTATAGAGCAGAAGAAGCTGAGCAGATTGATATTTCGTTTTATGGGAAAAGATTCAGTAAAATGTGTAATGTATATATTTAAATCTCTGCTATTTCTGACTTCAGTTGCATTCTCTGTGTAAGTGTGTATACATAGATAGCTGTCAGTTACTGATAGCTGTACAAGGGGGAGGAGTTATCAGTGATTGATAGCATTCTCTATGTAAGTGTGTAT
The DNA here is from genome assembly GCA_900303285.1 of Rhinella marina. NCBI lineage: Eukaryota > Metazoa > Chordata > Amphibia > Anura > Bufonidae > Rhinella > Rhinella marina. Next base: position 63,495 of record ONZH01015954.1, read on the forward strand.
ATATATATAGCTGTCAGTCACTTATAGCTATACACAGAGGTGTTATCAGTGATTGATAGCATTCTCTGTTTAAGTGTGTATACATAGATAGCTGTCAGTCACTGATAACTGTAGACAGGGAGGTGTTATCAGTGATAGATAGCATTCTCTGTGTAAGTGTGTATATATAGATAGCTGTCAGTCACGGATTGCTGTACATGTAAAAGTATGTAAAGAGCTGAGGTTTAAATGTATAAATGACAAATTTTGTTGAATCTTTTCCCATAAAACTATATAAATTTGATCGTCTCCTCCTGCTCTTTCACCTGCTACCTGTGGATTGCGCTTCACTTTGTGGTGACAGGTCCTCGTTAATGCCTTGACAGCTACAGGTTTGCAATGAAGTCGGCGCTTGAAAGAGTTTGCTTTAAAACTAAACATGCTTTCTAATCCTATCTAGCTACTGTTAAACTAACTAACTTAAAGGGATTGTCTCACTTCAGCTAACGGCATTTACCATGCAGAGAAAGCTAAGTTACTATGCTAAGTTATGTATATGATTGTCCATATTGCCTCCTTTGCTGGATTGATTCATGTTTCCATTACATTATACACTGCTTATATCCAGGGGTTATGACCACCCTACAGTCCAGCAGCTGTGGCCATGCTTGTACACTGTGAGAAAAAGCGACAGCCTCTCTGGTGGCCGGGACCTTGGGAGCAAACACAGGCACACATGTGCATCAGATCCCTTCCTGACTACCTCATAGCTGTGCTGCTGCGGTGACCGTAATCCCAGGATAGTAGCAGTGTGTAATGCGATGGAGAAATGAATCAATCCAGCAAAGGAGGCAACATGGACAATCATATTACAATAGTAAGTGGCTTGTATTAAAAGGGTTTTCCAATATTTTTTTTACTGATAACCTACCGTATCCCAGGGGTCAGCAACCTCCAGCACTCCAGCTCTTGTGAAACTACAATTCCCAGCATGCTCCATTCATTTCTATGGGAGTTCTGAGAAGAGTAGAGCAATTATGCATGTTGGGAGTTGTAGTTTCACAACAGCTAGAGTGCCAGAGGTTGCCTACCCCTAATCTATTATCTGGATAGGTCATCAGTATCTGATCGGTGGGGTCCGACACTCAGCACCCCTGCCAAATCATCTGTTTTGAGAAGGAGCACCGCTGCCTTCTCGCAGCTTACCAAGCACAGCGCCATACATTGTATAGTGTCTGTGCTTGGTATTGCACTCTGCCCCATTCACTTGAATGAGGCTGAGCTGCTTCTAGACCAGTCTTTGTCTACATGATAAATGCCATTTGCTGAAGTGAGACAACCTCTTTAAATTTGTGAGAGAAGTGGGAGAAGTTATTTTATTTTTCATAAGATAATGCAGAACATGCCACAAACATAAGGAGATTCAACTGCAAGAAGGCAAGAACGGAGAAAACTCTTAGAATTGCAGTCTGGCAGTACCTGGAACATTATGGCTTATACAATCTTGACTTATGACATTCACAGCCACACAACTGGATAGCAGAACTTACAAGAGATGAATAACTGGCTGCCAGGTCTGTGGCTTGAGCTCACCTATATATTAGACTGCTCTAATATTTTTTTTACATTTGACCTGTTCCCTGCTCCATGTGTTTTTACTTCAAGTAGGTCTTTCCATCCACTCCTGAACTACAGAATACGACAGCAATAGCGGTCAACAAACTAAAGGAAATACAAATGTGCAGAATATAATAGTGACAAGAACATTATTCTTCTATGTTGTTAATACAAATTCACTGTAGTGAAAAAAGAAAAATCTATTTTCTGCTCACACTTAACCCCTTGGGGACACAGCAATTTTATATTTTTCACTCCCTACTTGCCAGAGCCATAACTTTTTCATTTTCCCTTTGTCGTACGAGAGCTTGTTTTTTTTTGTGTGTGACACGTTGTATTTTCTAATGGCTCCATTTACTATTGCATACAATGTAGTGGGAAGCTGGAAAGAAATTCCAAATGGGGGGTGGGGGAAGTGGGACTACAACGATACCACATTTATATAGGTTTTTTTTTTGTCCTTTAAAACTGAAAAAAATAACTATGGAAATGTTTTTTTCATTGCCATGTTCTGACCCCCATAACTTTTTTTAAAAGTTATGTCTACATACGATCTGTAGCTGTAGTGATAATATTTTGTGTGTGTATGACTTTTTGATCACTTTTTATTCAATTTGTTTTGGGAGGCGATTTGGCAAAAAAAATGGCAAATTGCTCATTTTGACGGATGCAGTGATGCCCATGAAGTTTAATTTTTTTATTCTAGGGAAAGCTGGGTAACTTGAATTTTTAAGTTTTTTAAAAATATTTTTTTTAAAACTTTAAGAATTTTTTTTAACCTTTTTTTCGAATATATTGTATTCTGTAATGCATGTTATCTTTAAAGACTGGACGGTTTGGAAGGGGTTAAACAGGACCTGTCACCACTCCTGACATGTCTATTTTACTAAATAATTTTATTCCCCATACAAGAACAATGTGGGGGTGTCCTTGAATAGTCTCGCACCATCAGCGGTGATTGCACACTGTCAGACTGTGCGCCGTAAACAATTTTCATTTTTCCTCCCTGCCTTCCAACAGCCATACATTCATTTACTTTTCTGTTCACAGTGACATATGAGGGCTTGTTTCTTCCTGGGACAAGTTGCACTTTTTAATGGCATCATTTAAAGGGGTTGTCTAGGCTTTCACTATTGATGACTTATACTCAGGATAGGTCATCAATATCAGATCAGCAGGGGTCTGACACCCGGCACCCCCGCCGATCAGCTGTATGGCACATGCCATCTCCCTTCTCTCTTCCAGTTGCTTCTGCTGTCTATGGTCTTTGCCACAGACAGCAGTATACCTTCTGAAAATGCTTCAGAATATCAGCAAAGGCTATATTTTGTAAGTGCCATATAATCATCTCACAAACACACTGGTCAACATTATCCAGAAAGTCACCAACCCTTTTAAGCCTTTTCTATTATGAAAATGACCTGCCTATTTTTGGGAGACGTAGCAACCAAAATTGACAATTCAGCCATCTTGACTTTTTTTCTGCAATGGGGTTTACCATGCGGGATAAATGATTATGTTTAATTAAATATTTTGTCTATTTACTTGTATTTTTTTAAATGGGCAAAATGTGGTGATTTGAATTTGAACTTTTTTTTAATTTAAAAATGTTTTTTTTTTTTTACTTTATTATTAGTCCTCTTGGGGGACATGTGATTGAGATTAGATTGATAATACCATAGACTGCAATCAAACAGTACTGCAGTCTATGGTACTTAACAGGTACTTGATAGGCAGGTCTGGGAGCATTCACAAGGTTCCCTAGTGCCATAGCAACCAAATGGTTCCCGCGATCTTTTCATGAGAGGGGTGTTCAGTAACCGGAGGGAGCCCACTCTCCCTAAATAACTGCTCAGGTGCCATGGTTGCAACTGACAACAGCATCTGAGTTGATAAGAGAGTCGTCTCGAGTCACAGGCACTGCCAGTTGGTGTCTGCTGTGTAACATAAGTACAGCAGATGTAACCAAGGGGTTAATGAACTTCTACATGTAATAAAAGAGGAGTGGGAACATACATTTTTTTTAATCAAAAGATGCTCCAGAATTGTTTTTACATGAGAAATGCAAGTAGTTACTAAAATGGGCATGTCAGGAATGGTGATAGGTCATCTTTAAATGGAAGAAAGTTTTTGTGCTGCCCTAGGCATTTTGGTGCACCCCACTGATGTCCATATAATAACTAAAATAATATTCTTCTCAACAAGTGACTGAAATGTAGTTGTAACAGGTCACTAACCTCAAATAAAAGAATTCCAGAATTTATCTCCAGCAAACCTGATTTACCTAGACTGTATCGGCCCCAAAACATTGACCAGTGGTGTCTGACCGCTTTGACCCCATGATCTAGATGGTGAAAGAGCAAGCTGCACATTGTGTACGGAGATAAGATCCCGTTCTTTAGATTGTGGTAGGTTTTAGTCATCAGACCACCATGGATAAACGTTAGTTGAGATGTCCACCGCTCAAAACCTTAATATGACAACTTCATTATCCAGTCTTACCAGGGCTAAGACCAAGGTCTCGTGCTAGTGTAGGGTTGCAAGCACAAAATCGGTGTGAAAACTTTGTAATGAGAGTTTCCAGGTATTCCCCCCGTTCCTCTGGTGCATGTATGTGCCGGAAAAACTCTCTCAGTGCATTTGGTAGAAACTGATTGCTGAAGTTGTGCAAAGTCACAAGTTCATCCAATACATCTCTCCTAGAAAATAAAAACAAGTTAAGTACCATATACTTTGTCAGTATAACATTAAAGAAGAACTCCCGACAAAAATTGTATTCCATGTCCTGCTAGAAATGTACATGATATAATCTGCAGTGAATGTCATTTTCTTACCAGTGTTTAAATTTTTGACTTATATCATCCTGAAGTTTCTTATCTGTGTCATGTGACCAGCAATTAGACCCACTAACTCACACATAGACTTATGTGTGGACAGGAAGTCTAATTCTCTATGTATTCCTATGAGACTGATAGTGAGGCTGCCATAGGAATGAATAGAGCAGTTACTGGCTTGCTGTCCTGGGTCAGTTGGAGGTCAGGGAGTTGGTCACATGACCCAGCTACAATAAGAAGAGAGGTTTTTACTCACAGAAACAGTCACTGATAAGAAAATGACAATCACTACAGATTATATCATGCACCTTTCTAACAGGTCAGAGAATAAAAATTTTTGTGGGAGTTCTTCTTTAAGTACACAACATTAACAGAGACTGTAGGAAGTTTTACTTTCCAAGCAATGCACCAGTATCTTCCACACCGCAGCAGTCAGACGCATAGTCCTCTTTTCAAACACATTCAGGCATATTAGAACAGTGGAGCAGGGCTGCAGAAATATGGCGTTCATACTCAGTGGCCTATTTCTCAATTAAAAGGGTTGTAAAAAAATCTGCCCTCAAAGGTAATATTTCCCCTAACTATGGTAAATTTTTCCAGTTCCATCATATAAGCCGCTCATCAAAGCAGAGAATTTAGTAAGTTCTTTTATTGTAAATGCTGCAGCAAATGTACTTTTCATTTGGAGATTTGTGACTATACTATTCTGTAGTATACCCACAAACAGGAGTTTTGCTTTTAGGGCTTAATAGTTTGACAGAAAAAATAGTGCCACAAGTGAAAATGATAAATGAGAAAAGTCAAGTGCGGTCAATATGACCGGAGAGTCACCCCCCACCTTTCATCAAGGTATATCCTTAGCTTCTTCCAGTTGAGAGTTCTAGTATAAAAGATGAACTTTGCTATTTCCTTTGGTGAGTCGTCAAGTATACCCCTGGATAAAAAATATTCAACTCCCTGAAAGAGAACAAAGAAAGCCATCACAAAAAATGGTAAAATCTACAGCCAACTACAGATCTCATCTATACACAGAAATATGAGCATGCAGCAAATTTTCAAAGCCTACAAGTAACACGCAGATTCATTACAGACTTTTAGTGACATCTGCAGAGGAAATATTCTGCCACCTCTGGAATACCCTAAAAGTGGTATTCCTATGTATTTTGTATGTACTACACTGTTAAGTACCTTTAACCCCTTCAAGACACAGCCAGTTTTCACCTTAAGGACCAAGCTAAATTTTTTAAATCTGACATGTTTCACTTTATGTGGTAATAACTCTGGAACGCTTTTACTTATCTAAGCAATTCTGAGATTGTTTTCTCTTGACATATTGTACTTCATGTTAGTGGTAAAAAGAATTTTTAACAAATCTCTTTTTATTAGTTTTTCGTATAAAGCAACATAGTACATACATGCAACATAGTTACATAATGAGAGTACATTAGTCAAAGATGATACACAGTATGTATTCAGAGAACTTGGCAATATGTTTTTGTGGTGGGAAAATATAGGATTGAGGAGAGGGTAGGAAGGGTGGGGAAGGCGAAAGGGTAAGGGAGAGGTGAGGGTCAATGGGTATTCATCTAGATTCTCATTCCCCGAGTGTGTCAATCAGGGGGATGAATCTCTGAGATGATGGGTTTGCTGAACTATATACATAGTATTCTAAATACCCTTGAATAGACTGGTACTAATAATTACATGAAAATAACATCTCGCATCGAGGGAGGGGAGGTTGACACTTCAATCTGGAACGTTAAATGAGACTATGCAACCGTTATAAGCATAATAACATAACAGCATTAAACATAATTGAAATGAATCATAATGGTTTTGTTTTTTTGTAGACCACATATTTGCAATTTGTATTCATGGAACTAGACGGTGACATCTTATACAAAGCTGACCCCAAAAAAGACCTGATGAGACTGGTGTAGTTACTTTGAAGAAAAAAAACTAGAGACTGGACTCATTCTAACATGGATTTTCAAGGTAAGAACACCAGACTGAAATCATATAAATGAAAAATTATATCATCTATATATCCCAATTTATTTTTATCCAGGAGCGTCTTTGTTACAGTGCAATCCTTATCGTACCTCAACTGGGTTAGCATTAAAGGTTAAACTTCCTTCATCCAGGCGCATGTAGAGATTTCGATACGAAAATCCTGGCGGGTGTCTTTTACTGTATATGGAACAGTGTCCCCAGGTTGATTTACATAACCTAAACAAAAAGAACATACCATTACTTTGTGTCCAGAAGAACCCATAGTAAGTTTGAAAAAATATAAAACAAGTTGATTACTGATGCAAAGGAGGTTATTAAAAAAATAAATAAATAAAAATCGACCACTGAGATAATGAACAATTGCCCTCAAGTTCAAGAGCTGTAGAAAAGTAGAAACACACGCCTGCAATCTTTTACGAACAGTGCCATAAACATCCAAAGGTTGTGTGTGGTACTGCAGCTTAGCTCCACTGAAGTGAAAGGAGCTGAGCTGTAATACCCCACACAATCCATGAACAGGTGTGGCGCTGTTTCTACAGCTTGAATTCTGTTTTTCTACTCCTATGATGGATATCACTGGCCTCAGTGATGAACTGGAGAGGAAGTGATGGATCTTGTAGGTAAGTACAGCTCACTTCTTTACTGCAGCCCATTCCCCAGTGTTGTCTGGTTTGGCACTGAAACCTGACAATCCCTTTAACGGGGTTGAGCAGCACCCCCTCACAACATTTCGTGCCAACAAGCTCCATCTTAAACTGAAGACCAAGCGAAAGGAGAGGAGAGGCTTCAGCTACTTGACTTATAGCTTGTCACATGACTGTGAGGAGAAGGAGGCAAGGACATGGCTGACCTCGAGGACTGAGTGTTTTGTGCTCCTTTAAAGTGGCTATCATATGAAAATCATGTATCACCTATTCACAGGTTCATTTTTTATTACTTTAACTTTAATTTTATTTTTGTCCCTCAAACGTTAGAAAGACTATTGGGGAAGTTTATTATAATTTTACAGTTGTCACTGTTAGAGTTGTGCTGGGTCTAGTTAAACCGAGCAGCAGCCTCCTAGATCAGCCATCTTGGTAATCATGTGACCAGTCATAAGACCACTGGGACCAATAGAGAAAGCAGCAACTTGTTGAGCGCTGGGTTTGTGAAAACTGCTTCTGTCGTCTATCAAGGGTCATCAGTACTGTTTAACAGCAAGGAACCCAACATGCAGCTGCCTGATTGCTAAAGCCATGCTGTAAATATGTTATGGCACTGGCTGTAGCGACTTTTACCACCTGCTTATAGACATTGATTTAGGAGATAACATAATGACTGTCTGCAGCCATCACTAGGGAGTGAACAGGAGCTTATAGCATAGAGTTCTATGCATACTAGTATGCAGTAAGCTCGAAAGCTCCCTCTAGTGGCTGCTGCAGGAAGTCAGAATGATTTTGATTTATTTTACTTACTCACTTATATATAGCACCAACATATTCCACAGCGCTTTAAGGATATTTTCATTATTTGTTATCCCCAGTGAAGCTCACAATCTAAATTTCCCATCAGTATGTTTTGGGAGTGTGGTAGGAAACTGGAATACATGGAGGAAATGTATGCAAACACGGGAATAACATACAAACTTCATGCAGATGTTGTCCTTGGTCAGCAGTCATACAAGTGGTCAAATGCTGGTATAGTCGCTGACAGTCTTGCTTAGACATAATTCCACAAAAGTCTTCCTAGTAGACTGGTGGATTACATTAATAACTAAAAGCTTGTGAATCCAATTTCAAAATAAGTGGAAAGAATCCAGAATTGTAGGCAATTATTCAAAACCTGAGAAGATCAAAGTCTACCCATCTGATGAAATACGGTACTTAGATACTGCAACAGGAAATGGGGATATAACATTGCCAGTAACAAACACAGTACAAACTAAAACACAGCACTAACTAATAACACACACAGGGAATAGCTATCCTAGTGGCTGCTCCGTTCTGACATCATAATGGGAAAGGTTCCTAAACAGATGTTAGAATATGGGACATGGAGAGCCTAGGAGGATTAACAACGGCTTGGATTTACCCCAAATGATAGATTTAATAGATTGATTTTAATATGAGATAAAAAATGACATTCTCCTTTTTAAGGTCCAGATTCCTCATGCAAAACAACACATTTGTCTATCAATGGTTTTTAACAGTTTTTTTTCAAACTTTACTGGTCTAATCATTCTGGACTTGTATATAAAGTGCTGATCAAGGAAAAACTATTTATGTTTGATTTATTCACAGTATATCTACCAGGCAAAATGGTAGAATACAGGTAGAGTTTATTGGTAAACTATTACTATATTTTATGTATTTCATTATATTTCCAAACGTTTTTTTTTTAAAGGGGTTATCCAATTTCCCCCCCCACCAAAAAAAAAAAAAACAGAGATACTCCAAAACAGCTGATTGTAGGGGTTCTGGGGCGTTGGACCCCTACCGATCAAATATTTTATGGATAAAAATGCTGGATAAGGAGTCTCTGACTTATATATGACTAACTCTAGTACTGAAAATAATACACGGCTTTTGGGGCTTCAGGGAAAAACGCACTGCGCTCAGATGTAATCCGGATGCAAATGTGTTTTTCCACTGATGGTTGCTAGGAGATGTTGTGTGTAAACCTTGAAAAACACATCAAAACGCATTGCACCAGTGCGGATAAAACTGATAGAACGTGACTATAAACAAATTTCACCTTTTCATCTTTAATTCACAAAAAAATGATAACTACCTTCAAGAATTCTGAAAATGTTTGTCAAATTGCAGATTTTTGAGAAAATAAATTTCGCTGTCAATAGGGCTGCCTGCACTGTATGAGAATGCATGTAGGTTGCAGAAAACAAATGGCTGGAAATATTTAATTAAACCAACAATAAAAAACTAAGGTGTCCACAAAGTTTTAAGAATTCACATTACTAGAACTGAATGCGGAAAATTAAAGGGAGTCTTTCACCTGTTTTTCACCTACATAACTGACAGCACTGCCAATGAACAAAGCAAACCAGACTGAAGTGGGGAGAGCTGCTTTACCTGCTCATATCTTGGGATTGATAGCAGATAGAAAAATGTTACCTTGGTTGAAAGCTGACATTCCAAGCTTTCAAATGATACCAAAGTCACAGCATTATATCCAGTATATCAGAAAATATAGCTGTTAGAAATCGAGTCGGGAGAGAAAGCTGTTTTTACTTTCACTTTCAGCCGGGCACTTGGGAGCTGTTTTCCAACAGAATAAAAGTGCTTTTCCTGGACATGTAATACAGACACACAGGTATGTCTGGGATGTGACATGTAATACACACACAGTGCACACCGGTATGTCTGGGATGTGACATGTAATACAGACACACGATGCACACAGGTATGTCTGGGATGTGACATGTAATACAGACACACGATGCACACAGGTATGTCTGGGATGTGACATGTAATACAGACACACAGTGCACACAGGTATGTCTGGGATGTGACATGTAATACAGACACACAATGCACACAGGTATGTCTGGGATGTGACATGTAATACAGACACACAGTGCACACAGGTATGTCTGGGATGTGACATGTAATACAGACACACAGTGCACACAGGTATGTCTGGGATGTGACATGTAATACAGACACACAGTGCACACAGGTATGTCTGGGATGTGACATGTAATACAGACACACAGTGCACACAGGTATGTCTGGGATGTGACATGTAATACAGACACACAGTGCACACAGGTATGTCTGGGATGTGACATGTAATACAGACACACGATGCACACAGGTATGTCTGGGACTGTGACATGTAATACAGAACACACAGTGCACACAGGTATGTCTGGGATGTGACATGTAATACAGACACACAGTGCACACAGGTATGTCTGGGATGTGACATGTAATACAGACACACAATGCACACAGGTATGTCTGGGATGTGACATGTAATACAGACACACAGTGCACACAGGTATGTCTGGGATGTGACATGTAATACAGACACACAATGCACACAGGTATGTCTGGGATGTGACATGTAATACAGACACACAGTGCACACAGGTATGTCTGGGATGTGACATGTAATACAGACACACAGTGCACACAGGTATGTCTGGGATGTGACATGTAATACAGACACACAGTGCACACAGGTATGTCTGGGATGTGACATGTAATACAGACACAGAGTGCACACAGGTATGTCTGGGATGTGACATGTAATACAGACACACAGTGCACACAGGTATGTCTGGGATGTGACATGTAATACAGACACACAGTGCACACAGGTATATCTGGGATGTGACATGTAATACACACACACACACACAGTGCACACAGGTATGTCTGGGATGTGACATGTAATACACACACACACACAGTGCACACAGGTATGTCTGGGATGTGACATGTAATACAGACACACAGTGCACACAGGTATGTCTGGATGTGACATGTAATACAGACACACAGTGCACACAGGTATGTCTGGGATGTGACATGTAATACAGACACACAGTGCACACAGGTATGTCTGGGATGTGACATGTAATACAGACACACAATGCACACAGGTATGTCTGGGATGTGACATGTAATACAGACACACAGTGCACACAGGTATGTCTGGGATGTGACATGTAATACAGACACACAGTGCACACAGGTATGTCTGGGATGTGACATGTAATACAGACACACGATGCACACAGGTATGTCTGGGATGTGACATGTAATACAGACACACAGTGCACACAGGTATGTCTGGGATGTGACATGTAATACAGACACACAGTGCACACAGGTATGTCTGGGATGTGACATGTAATACAGACACACAGTGCACACAGGTATGTCTGGGATGTGACATGTAATACAGACACACAGTGCACACAGGTATGTCTGGGATGTGACATGTAATACAGACACACAGTGCACACAGGTATGTCTGGGATGTGACATGTAATACAGACACACAATGCACACAGGTATGTCTGGGATGTATGCAATCTTCGGTGGGGCAGTGCTTTTAGTGCTCCCTTTAAAGAGTAATTTAAAATGTATATGCTCAAATGTCAGAAGCCAAGCAAGCAAAATGGGGGTACTGGAGTATATTGCATTGGATGAACACATAGATAGAATTGGTGTGGCTGAGACATGGTTGGAAGCTTCACATTACTGGGCTGTTAATATTTAGGGTTTTAAATGCTTTTAAAGGAAGACAGGGCAAATAAAAAAGGTGGTGGCGTGTGCCTGTCTGTGAGGAGTGATATGAAGGCTAGTGTGAAAGAGGCAATTGTGGGTGAGGATGGGGAGGATGTTGAAACCTTATGGGTTGAATTACAAAGGGAAAAAAAAACACTGAAAACAATAATACTTGGTGTAATCAATAGACCCCACCAAACATTGCTAAGATAGAAGGTCCAAATAACTAAATACATGGGGCATATTGCTAGGAATGCATGGGAGCGCACCATGATTCCATTCACTGGACAGAGCGGTGTCTGTGGATATAAGGTGTGTGTGTGTGTGGGGTAGATTTATCATCTCCCTGTGCCGCCTCTTGGCATAAAAAAGTAGCAAACATTGTGTGTAACAGAATAGACTTACACAAGATGGCAAAATTTGGACGATCTTGCCATACATGTGTAATTTAAGCTGACAAAGGCCAACAGACAGATATGCATCAGCTATGATTGTTCACATATCATTTTGAAAGGTCGTCATTTTAATAAGCATCTGTATCATTTCCCCTTTCTCCTTCCATGACCCCAACAACTTTCCTTTTCTATAGGTTTTCCACAACAAGTATTCTCCCTTCTTATCCATCTTCACTTTGGATTATAAAACGCCCAAAGTGGGTAAAGAGTTATCTCACAGAATAGGTGATAAATAATGGATTGCGGGTGAATGGGGTGGTGGAGTGACAGAGAGGAGACTCAGGGACCCTTTGATCTCAGGATAACAATCTATTATTTAACACCTACCCATATTATTTTCATTAGATAACCCCATTAAAGGGGTATTCCAGCCTTTAGACAGGTCATCAATATCAGATCGGTGGAGGTCTGCACCTGGACCAATCAGCTGTTGGTGCCAGTCCACAAGCTGGAAACATAACAGTGGGTGGAGCCTGAAGCAGAAGGTACTGTATAGTAGGAGACATACCGATGTACTGCAGCTCAGCTCCCATGGTAGACGGAGCCTTCTCCTTCCACCTCCATCCAATCTTTAGTTACCAGCACCGGTGGCCGCCAAGAACAGCTCATCAGAGTGGTGCTAGGTGTTGCACCTCCTCCAATCTAATAAAAAGCTGGAATGACCCTTTATGGTTTTCCCATTAATTTCACAAGAGGTTTTCTGAACTAACATTGGGTCAACAGCAGGTTCACTACACAATGGGCCGCCAGTGGTTTCTATGATTAGATCAATCACTTACAAATGATGATTTCATCACTATGTCCCATCACTCGGCTGCTATGCACAAAATGCAGTATCCTTCTGTCCAGAGGTATTTCTTGAATTTTTTCGGATTGAATCCTACATCTATTGTGGTATTTAAGTCACATCTGAATCCAATCATTCATGTTTCACATCAATCACTTGAGGTAACTGGAGTAGTGGGCTAAAATCATGGTGAGCACTTCAACGTTTGTGCTTTTTAGCTCAACATAATTGACCTTTGACGTACAACTCTCAGACATTGTGGGTATTTCTAGAGTACAGTTTCCCACTGTTCTTACCTATGATCCCACCTCCGTTCCCAAACAGCAGTAAACCACAAAACTCTCTAGAGACTCTACGGAGCTCAGTTTCCATAAAAGCAGTGCCATGCAATTATCCCAGAAGTAATACAAGAGTGAAATACAAGACACCTTTAAAAGGAATGCACTGAAGGTACTGCCTAGGAACCTTTTGGCTTCATATTCATAATCCCACCCGAGACAATTCAAAGCATTAGAGGTGAACTTTTATACCCCTTTATCATCAGAAATGACCCCTCCTTCAGAGAAAATGTCCAAAAATACCAAATAAAAAGGGAACACCCAGTTGTCTTTTTGTATATCTGTAATGGGAAACAGTACAATAACATTTTTATATGAAGAGATATATGAACTGTTATTTTTTGCATTTTTGACAGAGGCCAGTAACAGAGATGTGAACAAAGGCTAAGTTCAGACATGATGGTTTCTGTCTTGGTTGATCTAGGAGTATGACAATTTGAGAACTTCTAAAGCAATTTCAAAAAGTACGTTCCAATGACTTGAAAGGCAGAGAGTGAAGTTCACTTAAGAATATATCTATGTTTGTGAGAAGGATGGTTTTCAAGCCAAGGTTAATGCAGCAGTAAAATAATCACAGACAACAGTACATAAATGAAGGTCATTGAACTACCAGCATAAACAATATGGAAGGTATCTTCTTGGAATGTCATGCAGTCCACGCAGCGGCCTGTGATATTTATGGGTCATTAGTGTTTCCACTGAACTAGCATACTTTATCATAAAATTTGAGGAAATGGAAGGAGAAACTAAACATGTCATCAATAAGAAACAAAAGGCTGAGGCTGTGGACTTTAGAGAAAACATTAGTTGCTGTATTAAGTGTATTCACATTAAGCTCTGGCAGGCTTCCACCATACTTGGAGGCATCTTCTACTTAAGAAAAGTTGCTACAGGAGCTTATCTGATTCTGTGTTGACATCTCAAACGTATCTATTCATTATAAGGAGGAGGTTGATAATTTTAGATTTTGATTCTGTGGACAAATTTTAGCCCCATTAAAGGGTTTTTCCAAGATAAAAATATTGATGACCTATCCTCAGGACAGGTTATCAATACCTGATTGATGGGGTTCTGTCACCCAGCACCTTCACTGATCAGCTGTTTGAGGAGGCAGCGCAATTCCGGTGAACGCTGCGGCCTCTTCACAGCACCGTTCATTGTATAGTGGCAGTGCTTGGTACTGCAGCCCAGGCCCATTCACTTGAATTGGACGGAGCTGTGCCTAGGCCATGTGACCAATGAATGTGATATTACCAGTTTAGGAAGAGCCTGCAACGCTCCTCTCCAAACAGCAGATTAGAGGGGGTGCCAGGAGTTTGACTCCCACCGATCAGATACTGATGACCTATCCTGAGGATAGGCCTTCAATATTAAACTCCCAAAAGACCCTTTTATTTGTAAATAGGTCACTCTCCAAATCTCATAATCTTGCAAACACATAACAACATAGAATACATAGACACATATTGGTTTCTCTCGGGCATAAAAGAAATAGCCATTTATAGGCAATGCTCTTCATAATTTCTTATCCTATATATATCCTATGATGTATACATCAGGAAATAATCCAAGCATATACACCGAGAGAGTCCATATGGTATAACGGACCTAACCTGCTAAAACAGTGTCCTGGGTGATATATATCTCTATAATTTTTTCCCGTTTTTTTTTAACACATAGTCCACTACTCTGTTCCTACAAAAAAACACATAGTGCAGAATCATTTTTTAAAAATGTTTTTCTACAATGCATGTCAATGGGAGAAGTATGCAGCTCAGGGAAATATGTTACGTGTGCTCTACGTGATTGTTTCCTAACGTATATGATGAACGGAGTGAAAAACAATCTAAACCATGCATACCCATCATGCATCTACTACCATTACTTACCCCTGCCAAAGCAGTTCATCATTAGCCAGGTCTTGCCACACGCAGGATGCCAGGCACAGGTCAGTTGCATTGAGATAGGACAATATAGTAAGGCTTAACTCGGGTGGCAGCATCTCAAGGTTAATGAATCCTTGTTCATCTTTTGCTTTTCTGGCTTTCAGTAGATGGTAGAGATCGATGCCTCCCTGGGTGTGTCTCCGATGGTTCATATTGCTGTCATGTTCTGCAGATAAGAAGCTCTGATCTATGTATCCTTGCTGAAATTGCTGGTTTCTTGCAACTCTCCAGAGCCCTTGACCCATCTGTGATCCCTGTTTAATAAAATAGTAATATTAGTACAAAGAGTCGAAAACGTGAATTATCAATAAAAAACAAGATGTTATGCCATAAAGGCGCTCAGGGCACCTATGAATATATTTATCATTGCATTGTATTTATTTTGAGCTTAACATGGCACTGTATGTTCATCAAACTTTTGATATGTTGTAGGGAGATATAAAAAGTTGAAATCAGTTGGTGTCTGAGTGAGACCGCCACCAATCTCTAGTGTTTTTTTTTTCCCTCCCTCCAGGACAAGAAGCAAGACTGGCTCAATAGGTCTATGGACCCATCTCACTCCAGCCTCATGAAGCCAGGGTAGAACCCTTCTCGCCCCTTGCTCTAGTGATCAGAGGTCTTAGCACCAGACCCTATGTCCCTACAACATATCAAAAGTTTCATAAAAGTACAGCGTCACAGTTTTTTTTCCAACTGGCCTTGATTCTAAATTTTCAACCATTTGTTGCCTGCTAATTTTCACATATATTTCAGGCTGCTCTCTCTCCTTCTCCTGGATTGATACACTTGTCTCCCTCTCCATTATGTGAAACATGCACACACATCTGGGTTTAAAGACTGACAGAATTTTGTGTTCCCTCTTTGTCACGCCAAGTAGGAACAGACTGTTCATAGGGGTAGAAATTTAAGGGCCTATTCACACGGCAGCTTTTGCCTCTGCAGATTTCAAAAAGTGTCTAGAAAAGGTGGCTTAACCCCTTGCCGACCCTGAACAAGAATGCTCGTCCTAACTGGCCGGTACTTAACGCCTTAGGAGCATTCTCATCCTAGGGTTAACCGGCAAGTACGGCACGTGATGCCGCGATCCGCAGCAGGGGTCCGGCTGATACTGACAGCCGGGCCCCTGCTGTTTTCACCAGCATCAGTGATAACACTGTATGCCGTGGTCACGCTGACTGCGACATACAGGGCATTTGCGGCAGCTTCAACAACCCCATTGGGTCCCTGTGCAGCGGCATCACTAAAAGTGCAACACCAAGCGATCAAAACAGCATATGCCCCCCAAAATAGTACCAAACAGTCATCTCATCCAGCAAAAAACTAGCCCCAACCTGAGAAAATCGCCCAAAAAATAAAAAAAAAAACTACAGCTCTCAGACTATGGAGACACTAAAACATGATTTTTTTTTGTTTAAAAAATGGAATAAATAAATAAAAATAAGTACACATTTTAGGTATTGCTGTGTCCGTAACAACCTGCTCTACAAAAATATCACATGATCTAACCCCTCAGGTGAACACCGTAAAAAAAAATAAAAACTATGTAAGAAAAGTCATTTTTTGTCACCTTACATCACTAAAAGTGTAATACAAAGAGATCAAAAAGGCGTATGCCCCCAAAAATAGTACCAATCAAACCGCCATCTCATCCCACAAAAAACTAGCCCCTACATGAGACAATCGCCCAAAAAAAATTTAAAAAACTACAGCTCTCAGACTATGGAGACACTAAAACATGATTTTTTTTGTGTTTCAAAAATATTATTGTGTAAAACTTAAATAAATAAAAAAAAAGTATACATATTAGATATTGCTGCGTCCGTAACGACCTGCTCTATAAAAGTAGCACATGATCTAACCTGTCAGATGAATGTTGTAAATAACAAAAAATAAAAACAATGCCAAAACAGCTATTTTTTGTCACCTTGCCTCACAAAAAGTATAATATAGAGCAACTAAAAATTGTATGTACCCTAAAATAGTACTAACAAAAACTGCCAACTTATCCAGTAGTTTTCAAAATGGGGTCACTTTTTGGGAGTTTCTACTCTAGGGGTGCATCAGGGGGTCTTCAATTCTGACATGACAACTTAAAATTTTTCCAGTGAAATCTGCCTGCCAAAAACCATATGGCACTCCTTTCCTTCTGCGCCCTGCCGTGTGCCCGTACAGCAGTATACGATCACAAATGGGGCTTTTCTGTAAACTACAGAATCAGGGTAATAAATATTGAGTTTGGCCATTAACCCCTGCTTTGTTAATGGAAAAAATTGATTTATATGGAAAATCTGCTAAAAAAGTGAAATTCTGAAATTTCGTCTACATTTTCATAATTCTTGTGGAACATCTAAAGGGTTAACAAAGTTTGTAAAATCAGTTTTGAATACCTTGAGGGGTGTAGTTGATAAAATGGGGTCATTTTGGGTGGTTTCTATTATGTAAGCCTCACAAAGTGACTTCAGACCTAAACTGGTCCTTAAAAAGTGGGTTTTGGAAATTGTGAAAAATTTCAAGATTTAGTTCTAAACTTCTAAGAATTCTAACGTTCCCAAAAAAATAAAATGTAATTTTCAAAATGATCCAAACCTGAAGTAGACATATGGGGAATGTAAAGTAATAACTATTTTTGGAGGTATTACTATGTATTTATGTATAAGTAGAGAAATTTGCTAAAAATGGCCTGGTCCTTAAGGGGTTAAAGGGGTCTCAAAATTTCTGGATAAAAATACTGGTAAGGAAGCGTCCACATGACCGTTTGACCGTTATTTTTCTTCTGATCAGTCAGGAGAACAGAAAAATAAAGAAAAAAAAACAAAATCCTGTGCACAGTTATGCACATTTAGCATCCGTATGAGCCATTTCTGTCAGAGATCATATATATATATATATATATATATATATATATATATATATATATATATATATATATACACACACATATACACTCACCGGCCACTTTATTAGGTACACCATGCTAGTAACGGGTTGGACCCCCTTTTGCCTTCAGAACTGCCTCAATTCTTCGTGGCATAGATTCAACAAGGTGCTGGAAGCATTCCTCAGAGATTTTGGTCCATATTGACATGATGGCATCACACAGTTGCCGCAGATTTGTCGGCTGCACATCCATGATGCGAATCTCCCGTTCCACCACATCCCAAAGATGCTCTATTGGATTGAGATCTGGTGACTGTGGAGGCCATTTGAGTACAGTGAACTCATTGTCATGTTCAAGAAACCAGTCTGAGATGATTCCAGCTTTATGACATGGCGCATTATCCTGCTGAAAGTAGCCATCAGATGTTGGGTACATTGTGGTCATAAAGGGATGGACATGGTCAGCAACAATACTCAGGTAGGCTGTGGCGTTGCAACGATGCTCAATTGGTACCAAGGGGCCCAAAGAGTGCCAAGAAAATATTCCCCACACCATGACACCACCACCACCAGCTTGAACCGTTGATACAAGGCAGGATGGATCCATGCTTTCATGTTGTTGACGCCAAATTCTGACCCTACCATCCGAATGTCGCAGCAGAAATCGAGACTCATCAGACCAGGCAACGTTTTTCCAATCTTCTACTGTCCAATTTCGATGAGCTTGTGCAAATTGTAGCCTCAGTTTCCTGTTCTTAGCTGAAAGGAGTGGCACCCGGTGTGGTCTTCTGCTGCTGTAGCCCATCTGCCTCAAAGTTCGACGTACTGTGCGTTCAGAGATGCTCTTCTGCCTACCTTGGTTGTAACGGGTGGCAATTTGAGTCACTGTTGCCTTTCTATCAGCTCGAACCAGTCTGCCCATTCTCCTCTGACCTCTGGCATCAACAAGGCATTTCCGCCCACAGAACTGCCGCTCACTGGATGTTTTTTCTTTTTCGGACCATTCTCTGTAAACCCTAGAGATGGTTGTGCGTGAAAATCCCAGTAGATCAGCAGTTTCTGAAATACTCAGACCAGCCCTTCTGGCACCAACAACCATGCCACGTTCAAAGGCACTCAAATCACCTTTCTTCCCCATACTGATGCTCGGTTTGAACTGCAGGAGATTGTCTTGACCATGTCTACATGCCTAAATGCACTGAGTTGCCGCCATGTGATTGGCTGATTAGAAATTAAGTGTTAACGAGCAGTTGGACAGGTGTACCTAATAAAGTGGCCGGTGAGTGTATATATATATATTTATATTGTAAGGGATCGTTACTCTCTCAGGGGGTCGCCATCACACACGTCTTCACAACACAGGATTTTCAAGTCCACACAACTTTATTTTCACACTTTTTGCTCCAGCATGAAACAAAACCATAAAAACAACACCTGCCTGGCTAGGCTCTGACTAAACATAGTTCAGCTAACTCACCTACATACATATGCTGTTCACACACAGCTTTTAAGTGCGGCTTCCTCAGCCGTTCAGTCCAGCAGCCTCCTGGCTGTGACTCCAACCGTATCCTTTGGGGGGAGATGGTCCAATAGTCCTCCCGACTATGACCGTGTGACCCTCTTCTCCTAGGGTCACTGGGCCCCCCAAACTTCCAGGCTACACAGAGCCTTGTGGCCCCTCAGCCCTCGTGGCTGAGACCACACAGAGCCTCCGCAGGCTCCAACCTCTCAGGCCTCCTCAGCCTTTCTTCTCTCAGGCTTCCTCAGCCTTGTGGCCCCCCAGCCCTCTCCAGGTCTGTTCCCTGGGGCCCTCTCTCTCTCTAACACACAGTGCAGGTTAACTTATCCCTGCCTGATGAATCCAGCTGGCCTCACCTGGGGCCAGGGAAAACCTGTGACGGATTAGGGTGTGTGGACTGGAAGACTTCCACTTCCAACCTGTCTTCCAGTCCAAGAAATCCAGCCCAAGCAACATTAACCAAAAACCAGCTCCAGCAACTATGCTTGCTGAAACTGGTTGCTGAATACCACTTCTGGATTTCAGTTCTCACCTGGCTAAACTGACAAACCAGACGAGATACACACCCCACACCTCACATCACTACACACATCACCACAATATATATTTACATACACACACACTACACTTTTTTCCATCTAAAAAACGGATCTCTGTATGACTGATGCACAGGATCCGTTTTTTCTCTTTGTGTTTCTGTTCTTCTGACGTATCAGAAGAACGGAAACATAATGAGGCTACTTTCACATCTGTGCTTTGGTTTCCGGTTTTGAGGATCTGAAACTCAGACCAACCCGGTTCCGTTTATTTAACACATTCGGATGCGGTTGTGTTAAATCGAAATGGAACAAACCGGATCCGTCACTAAAATCAATGTAAGTCAACCGGTGACGGATCCGTTTTTTTTTTTTAATCCAAAAAAGTAAAAAAACGGATCCGGCACCGTTGACTTACATTGTTTTTCGTGACGGATCTGGTTTGTTCCATTTCGATAACCAAACACAAAACCGCAGCTGGTGTCCGGTCACAAAACAGAATTCTACTGGAACGGAATGCATCCTGATCGTAGCATACCCCATTCACAACACATTGGCCCTAAACGGAACTGTTTTGGACCAGTTTTGGGATCCTCTGCCAGATCTCAAAACTTGAAAGCCAAAACTCATATGTGAAAGTAGCTTGAGCAGTAAAGAAACCATTCTTGCTGGACCCTGATGTAACCACATCTTTTATTTACTGGAAGACAATGCATCATCTGGCGAGGCGATTGGCGCTGATAAATAAGGCACAGGAGTCTGAAAGTGCGGCCTCATCAAATCGCTTTCATGAATGTATCCAGTTCATCCTGCAGGAAACGCTTGATGTCGGCTATAAATATTTAAAGAATGTTTTCCAAAACGTAAACTTTACTCTCCGTACAAGAGGAAAATCTTTGAAATGTCTTCCCCTTGCATCATCCTGACATTGTGCTGATCTTCCAAAATGCATTTCAGATTACAGAATAATCTAATGTTAGATACTGGAACCCTGCTAATGATTGGTCCCCGGGTGACTGATCTGCGTTCAGCAACAGTCGTCACTTTCCTGGACAGAAATGAAACATCTTGTGTAGTGGAAAAGGGCGGCGTCATATTCTGAATGGTAAAAAAAAAAAAAAGTATCAATATAAATGGTAGGAGAAAGGGGGAAAAATTGGGTGTACCCTAAATTCATAGGGTACAGAGGGGAGACAAATAGTTACAGACCAGTCTGCCATAAAGTTCTTACATTGTATCAGGTTGTTAATAATACGTACCATTTAGGGCACATTCAAACTGGAGCATATGTTTGGCCTATGCACCTGGAAAGGTCCCGGTAAAAAAATAAAGGCCCTCATTCACCCAATTAAAGCCAAAAAGACGTATTCTTGGGGTCTCCGTCCAGTCCAGTATACCTTGGTCTCCTCCCGACATACACTATAAATGCATCCTGGCTTGTTTCTTCGTTCTGACCGGTTCAGAGTAATTTTGCTGTATGACAAATATCACAGTGAACAGAGAAGTGTATGGCCAGTCCTCATGAGGAGACATGAAGTAGAGAAGAGGCTGATGAGCATCAGCACTTGTCTGCAGTATCCATTACCACAGTCTGTCCTGTCCGTCCTCTCTGTACTTCATGTCTCCTCATGAACTCTATTCCTACAGAGATTCAGCTGAAGATCATATTAAACTGTATTCAGGATCATAATACCTGACAAGTAGCGCAGAGAGGAGGATTAGGCAGCTCTTTACCTCAGTGTTGTGAAGTAACTTGTCCTGCTGTGTGATTAGGACAGGTTCTGTGTGCACTAATAGGACAGCGGCCATTTTATTTCTCCTAATGATTGCTCCCTAAACAAAACGAGCCGTTATAAGTAAGGAAAGGTATTTGGGAATATATTTATCATAAAGTAATATTTAGGTATTTTCATTTTCTTAAAGGGAGTCTCACCTGATCTGAGCGTCATAGACTGCTCAGATCAGGCTATAGACCACCATATCCACATTAAAACAATACCTTTGTTAAGGATGTCCCACGGTGTATTCATCCAAAAAACACTTTTCTTCCATATGTAAATGACCCACAGTGGGCAGAGCAGTGCGCATGCGCCGGGAACCCAAAGAGCGGAGCAAGAAGGAGAAGATTATGCTACAGCGGGGCAGGCCGGAGGATGGAAAAGGGAGGGGTTTGCTTTGCAAATCGCCCGGGGGATTGGGCTCCTTGCTGTATAAAGAAGCTCCCGGGCACTTGCAGGGGGGTCATTTACATACGGAAGAAAAGTGTTTTTTGGATGAATACACCGTGGGACATCCTTAACAAAGGTATTGTTTTAATGTGGATAAGGTGGTCTATATCCTGATCTGAGCAGTCTATGACGCTTAGATCAGGTGAAAGACTCCCTTTAATTCCTGGAGAACCTTTTTAATCTGAAAATCTGATATGAATGAATATACAAAGGGAATAAACTGTTATTTGTGGGAAGATCCCTTTATATGTATATATAATATATTGTATGTCCAAAATATAGATTACCAGTCAGTAGGTTTTAGGGGATTTTTGCTTCATTCATTAACTTTAAAATGCAGCTTATTTTATGCTAAAACAGTTGCGCAGGACAAAGTAACTCGACAGCTAAAAGTGTGCTTAAAATAGATCCCAGGCAAAAAAAGATGTAAAAAAGAAGCTTAGGAGGCAAGTAACACTGTGCAGACCCCCTGCCCTGTACATTTGTGACAGGAGGGAGGTGAAACGAGGTAGAGACTGTTTACTTTAGGACAAGAGTACAATGTTGTTTAGGCGGTAGAGGAAAAGGTACAGTAAACAGATACAATTACCATGGAGAACAAAGAGGGAACCGGAGTGAAAACCAAAGACCTGAGGAACTGCAGTCTGGGGCTTCTAAAAATAAGTGACATCATCCTCACTCAAGACCGATTCTGAGCTTTTATAGGAATTCTCACACTTTCGACATTTTGCTTTCCCAGCAGCAAGAAGGGGAAGGACATGTCGTTTTCAATTTTCAGAGACAAAACTGGCAAATTTGTAAATGGGTGGAGTTCATTGAAACCCCACCCAGAACCGGATGTTCATGAGTGGGTTTAAGCACATAAATCTTGTTAAGTATGTAACGGGAACTCCCACATGTCCTACAGCAGGAATTTGAGTAGTTTTGCATACAATAGGCTTCATTTACTAAAACAGTCTTCAAGAGAACACTATGCATTCTTTCCCCCCAGCAACCAATAGCAGCAAAGCTTTCATTTTTAAACTAAGCTTGAAAAATACAACTTGCAATGTGATTGGTTGCAATGGATAACACGGTCAATCATTTAGCTTTGGTGTTTGAGGCTCAGTAATTCTGTTTTTTTCTGTAAGGATCACATAGGTCCATAGCTTGTTCTAGTATGTGAGGAGCACACAGGTCCATGGCTTGTTCTAGTATGTGAGGAGCACACAGGTACATGGCTTGTTCTAGTATGTGAGGAGCACACAGGTACATGGCTTGTTCTAGTATGTGAGGAGCACACAGGTACATGGCTTGTTCTAGTATGTGAGGAGCACACAGGTACATGGCTTGTTCTAGTATGTGAGGAGCACACAGGTACATGGCTTGTTCTAGTATGTGAGGAGCACACAGGTACATGGCTTGTTCTTAGGTAATGTGAGGAGCACACAGGTACATGGCTTGTTCTAGTATGTGAGGAGCACACAGGTACATGGCTTGTTCTAGTATGTGAGGAGCACACAGGTACATGGCTTGTTCTAGTGTGTGAGGAGCACACAGGTACATGGCTTGTTCTAGTATGTGAGGAGCACACTGGTACATGGCTTGTTCTAGTATGTGAGGAGCACACAGGTACATGGCTTGTTCTAGTATGTGAGGAGCACACTGGTACATGGCTGGTTCTTGTATGTGAGGAGCACACAGGAACACGGCTTGTTCTAGTATGTGAGGAGCACACAGGTACATGGCTTGTTCTAGTATGTGAGGAGCACACAGGTCCATGGCTGGTTCTTGTATGTGAGGAGCACACAGGAACACGGCTTGTTCTAGTATGTGAGGAGCACACAGGTCCATGGCTTGTTCTAGTATGTGAGGAACACACAGGTCCATGGCTGGTTCTTGTATGTGAGGAGCACACAGGAACACGGCTTGTTCTAGTATGTGAGGAGCACACAGGTACATGGCTTGTTCTAGTATGTGAGGAGCACACAGGTACATGGCTTGTTCTAGTATGTGAGGAGCACACAGGTACATGGCTTGTTCTAGTATGTGAGGAGCACACAGGTACATGGCTTGTTCTAGTATGTGAGGAGCACACAGGTACATGGCTTGTTCTAGTATGTGAGGAGCACACAGGTCCATGGCTGGTTCCAGTATGTGAGGAGCACACAGGTACATGGCAGAGCGGCATATTCTAATGAAGTAAGCCCCTGCATGTCTAGATTTGTACACCCTGGGAGTAAACAATGAATAACAGCAAGACGAGTTCTTGAAAACTGCAAGGAACTGATACAGAAATCAAATATACAGGTTGGGCCATTTATATGGATACACCTAAATAAAATGGGAATGGTTGGTGATATTAACTTCCTGTTTGTGGCACATTAGTATATGGGAGGGGGGAAACTTTTCAAGATGGGTGGTGACCATGGCGGCCATTTTGAAGTCGGCCATTTAGGATCCAACCTTAGTTTTTTCAATGGGAAGGGGGTCATGTGACACATCAAACTTATTGAGAATTTCACAAGAAAAACAATGATGTGCTTGGTTTTAACGTAACTTTATTGTTTCATGAGTTATTTACAAGTTTCTGACCACTTATAAAATGTGTTCAAAGTGCTGCCCATTGTGTTTGTCAATGCAACCCTTTTCTCCCACTATTCACACACTGATAGCAAGACCGCAGAAGAAATGCTAGCACAGGCTTCCAGTATCTGTAGTTTCAGGTGCTGCACATCTCGTATCTTCACAGCATAGTCAATTGCCTTCAGATCACCCCAAAGATAAAAGTCTAAGGGGGTCAGATTGGGAGACCTTGGGGGCCATTCAACTGCTACATGATGATGTGTTTCCCTCTTTATGCACCGAAGCTGACACGTTCCCTGAGTTTTTCCAGCAAGATGGTGCACCACCACATTATGGGTGTCAGGTCCGAGCATTCCTAGATGAACAGTTTCCTGAAAAGTGGATTGATCGTCGTGGGCCTGTTGAATGGCCCCCAAGGTCTCCCGATCTGACCCCCTTAGACTTTTATCTTTGGGGTTATCTGAAGGCAATTGTCTATGCTGTGAAGATATGAGATGTGCAGCACCTGAAACTACGGATACTGGAAGCCTGTGCTAGCATTTCTTCTGCGGTGTTGCTATCAGTGTGTGAAGAGTGGGAGAAGAGGGTTGCATTGACAATCCAACACAATGGGCAGCACTTTGAACACATTTTATAAGTGGTCAGAAACTTGTAAATAATTCATGAAAGAATAAAGTTACGTTAAAACCAAGCACACCATTGTTTTTCTTGTGAAATTCTCAATAAGTTTGATGTGTCACATGACCCTCTTCCTATTACAAACTAAAGTTGGATCCAAAATGTCCGACTTCAAAATGGCCGCCATGGTCACCACCCATCTTGAAAAGTTTCCCCCCTCCCATATACTAATGTTCCACAAACAGGAAGTTAATATCACCAATCATTCCAATTTTATTTAGGTGTATCCATATAAATGGCCCACCCTGTATAATGAGGACAATCTGTTTCCATTAAGCGGATCCACCGACAGCTATCAAACGAGCAGCCAACTGCTGAAAGTAATGTCGCACGGTGAAGAAAGGAAATATCGCAAGATAAACTTTACAATAAATAAAACATTTTCCATGTTTCCAAACAAGCTGAAATGCTGACTTACGTCAGTCGGGAAGGTACAGCGCAGCCCCACAGCTCCTCAGTTCATGCTCTTCTGCCGCCACCGACCAAACAATGGCACTGTCATACTACGCTGTGGAAGAGTAATACGTATGCATATTAAATAATGTCAGATATTTTTACATACACATGTATCCTGCAGCCCTCATGCACAGGATCATTTTTTCCTGCATTCAATAAAGCTTTTTTCTTGGATTAAATGCAGATCCGTTCATTTCAGCAGGATAACAACAAATGCACACCATATGCTGTCCACATCTGTATGTCCATCCCAGGTCTGAGGTGTGTGGACCGCAAAATATATATAAAAAATGTATAATCACACTTTCTTTAGAAAGCTTAGAATACACTCCCCTAAAACTTAGTCACATCAAACTAGAAGAACAGCAATGTGTTTTATTCAGTTTGCAAGAAATTCTGAGTCTTATGAACAAAAGTTCTAATTCTATAAAAGGGAACTGACTCTTTAAAGGGAATGCCTCACCTAGAATTTTTTAAATCTATTTCCTGAACATAGTTATGGGGGCGGCCATCTTACCTGAGCAGCTGTGAACAGCATTTAGAGATATACAGGTTGGGCCATTTATATAGATACACCTAAATAAAATGGGAATGGTTGGTGATATTAACTTCCTGTTTGTGGCAGATTAGTATATGGGAGGGTGGAATCTTTTCAAGATGGTGGCTGCCATGGTCACCACTAGAGAGGAGCGAACCTGCTCGTAACGAGTGGTTCAATGCGCGGATCATCTGCGCTCCCCTGCCCGCAGCCATCCGGATCCGTCCTCACCCGACTGTAAGTCAATGGGGACGGATCCATTTGGTGTCACACACTAGTCACATACCAGTGTGTGACACCAAACGGATCCATCCCCATTGACTTACAGTCGGGTGAGGACGGATCCGGATGGCTGCGGGCAGGGGAGCCCAGGGGATCCGAGCATTGAACCACTCGTTACGAGCAGGTTCGCTCATCTCTAGTCACCACCCATCTTGAAAAGTTTCCCCTCTCCCATATACTAATGTGCCACAAACAGGAAGTTAATATCACCAACAATTCCCATTTTATTTAGGTGTATCTATATAAATGCCCCCCTAATATTAGACTTAGTGGGCAGGATGAAAAGTACCGGATTTTAGTATTTTTTAATACAGATAATGACATGGAAAACACATGAACCAAAGCTATGTGTCTAATAGAACATGTCCTATTATCGTCCGAATTACGGACAAGGATAGTACTGTTCTGTTAGGGGCCAGCTGTTCTGTTCCGCAAAATACAGAATGCACAATTTTTTGCGGATCCGTTTTTTTCATATGGTCGTGTGCATGAGCCCTTATTCACAGATAGGGATGGGCGATTTTGCCAAAAAATAAAATCGAAATTTTTTTTAACCTTATGGACGATTTTCGCTTTGAATCTGGATTTATTTATTTTAATTAAACTGAAAAAATACCAAGATACAATAAATAATATTATTCTTTACATTATTATTATTATTTTTTTGCCATAATCACCCTCCCTAAATAGTGCTGGGTGATTATGGCAAAAAAAAGTCTCTACTTATTATTCTTGTCTGCATTACAGGCCGGGTGTTCTGCTCTGCAAAATGTGGAACGCACGTGGCTGGTATCCGTGTTTTGCTGATCCGCAATTTGTGGACCACAAAAACTGATACGTTTGTGAGCAGGAGCCCTAAATGACATGTAAGGGGGCACAGAAGATGGCAAGGAGACGTTTCTGAACAGTTTTTGGCAGACTAATTGAAGCTGCAGCCTGCCTATAGAGAATACGGAGCAGGATGCGGCGTTCAGAGCTTTCCCGATCCTCCCTCCATCACAGAATAACTGCAGCAGATACAGGTGTGCCTCCTTCTCTGCGTCTGCTGCCGTTCCTATAGACCGGATCCCACCGTTACAAGTATAACTAATAGCTCCACCTCCTCCTCACACGCGGCCCTTCACCGACACACATCACACTGCTGAGAAGAGGTGGACAGACTACTGGTACTGCCCTGATCACGGCCCTGCACCGAGAGCTCGGCTAATTCAGTGCCAGGCACCCAAAGTGATCTGGAGGTCTGTATCAGTGCAGCAGGTGCGGCTGTCAGTCCCTGCAGCCCATGCCAGGATTAATAGCAGGGACTGAAACAGCGCTCCTTAAGAAAAAAAAACATAAAAAAAGTAATAAAAAAAAAATCAATATGACGATATTCAACAAAAATCAAAATTGGGCTGTAAAAGGGCCAATCCACAGGATAACTATCGATTGGTTCGGGGGGGGGGCAGCCGCTGGAACCCCCACAGATCATGGTAACGGGTCCCATCTTTATGGATTTCTGAAGACGGTGTTTGGCTATCTCTGGCAGTCCCATGGAGACAAATGGAGCGGCAGAGAGCATGCTCTACAATGGAGCGGTGGATTATTTATGCCATTGATACATCTGCCTCCATGATTGTAGGGGAGGGTTGCTGGCTCTGCTCCATTATCTATAACGCCCCCTTGATGAAGTCGTTATCTGTGTCGGGGATATTAATAAGACTGTGCTATGAACCTGGCAAAAGAGAAAACACCAGAGAAGTATGTCCCCATGTAGGCGCCATAGAGGGATCATTTCTGGACGGACGGCTGTCCGAAAACTAGGAGGCCGCAGAAGAGAAATCAACTAGTGGCAAAGGAGCAGAGGCTGTAGGTTTCTCTCATCTCTCTTGACGTGTCCGATTTGGGAAATATTTATATTTCTCATGAAATCACAATTCTGGAGTATCTTTCACTAGAACTATGTTGTGCTGTTCTTCTGTTATTCCTCCTGGTAATGTATGAATAAGATGTTAACTGGGTGTGGACAGTTGAGGGGGGTGTCCCTGTACACTCCTGTCCAAGTAGGGCTGAAAATTTAAGATTATAGGGGTACACACCCTACTGAAAAAAAGAGGAATGGTATCGCCCAACAGTCAACTCAATTATTGTATTTCTAGAAGTAATAACAGAGGAAAGCACAATTTCACAGATTTCTAAGAAAAGATGTCACTGAATCTTTACTCCTATGGTCACCAATGCAGTGAGGCCGGCACTTTTCCCTATAGTGCGTACACTTGGCCACCATTGCTGGACTGCAGGGTGGTCATAACCCCTGGAAATGAGCAGTGTATAATCTGATAGAAAAATACCACACCATGCCCAGCATGGTCTCGCCCATTAGATGGCAGTTGTGCTTGGTACTGCAGCCCGGACCCGTTCACTTGAATGGCACTGAGCTGCATCTAGGCCATGTGACGATGAAAGTGATGTCACCGGCCTAGGAAGAGACTGCAGCACCGCACCCTCTTCAAATGCTTGATTAGGGGGTGCTGGGAGTCGAACCCCCACCAATCAGATACTGATGACCTTTCCTGAGAATAGGTCATCAATATTCTACTCCTGGAAAACCCCTTTAAGAGATAACGAAAATACATGGCATAACAGAACACAACAAAAACCATACATACGGTCACAAGTTCTTCATTTTCCATATTACTATGGAGGCGTTTTTTTTTTTTTTTTTAATATGTAAAATGCAAACAATATTTTGTATGATTTCCCAGAATTGTATTCAGCTCTATCCATATAGATAAGCTGAGTGACCTCATTTATTTTAATCCACTCCGGGATTTAATGCAGATAAGCTTGTGTCTGACAAGAAGCCCCACGGGTTCTTGTACTGCTCGCCCCTCAGGTCGTGGAGCCAGGAGCCTCACTCTGTGGTGGGACCCCCTCCCCCAATACATCACATAGAAGATAGGAATATTAATAATAGTAAAATATCACACATTGATAATGAGAGACAGGAATGTCTGATGACGGCAGCCGACTCAACCTTCTGCACTTTGCTTCATAACACTAACACCTGACTGACGTCAGTAGAAAATAATCAGCAATTAAATGTTGTGTGGACTGTGACATTGAAGTGCGGATTTTGGGGCACATTTTAAGTGTCTTTTCCTGTTATAACAACAACAAAAAAAAGCCTCATACTACTCATATCTGTGTGCCATTTTGTGTTATACAAAGAGCATAAATTTTAATTGGTTTTCTTGCTGGGTGAGGTGCTAGCGGGGGTGCACCACTAATGAGGCCAGGTGAGGCAATCACCTCAGGCAGCATCAGGTAGGGGCAAGAGGGGACAGTGGAAGAGCCATGAACAACGAGCGCTTCTATTGTGGAAACTCTCATCTCTACATATTCAACTGCATCTCTGTACTCGGGACAGCAATACAGTTGAATGTTGCGACGGAGCACGGGAGCGATGTGTCCCTGGCACACCATTCCCTCTCATAGGCTTTAGTCCTAGTTCCTGTCAGAGGCCAGTGTCATCATTATCACGTTGCCTGAGCTGGCCGTTTCAGTTTAGAAAGGCTAGGTGCACCCCTGGGCGCAAGACACAAAATGGAGAAATTTCCTTTTCCTGTCACATGCAGTTTCCGGTTTCTCACAGATCCACACAACCATTCTGTCCTGCGAATATAGATGGATTTTTGAACTCCCTTGAGTTCAATGGGAAAACTCTATCAGCAATTATGCAGGCAAATTAAAGGGGTTGTCCTGCCATTTATATTAATGACCTATGGTCAGGACACCCGGCATCCCCACTGATCAGCTGTTTGAAGAGGCGGCGGTGCTCCATGCAAACACTGCTTCCTCTTCACTACAGTACATTTCATCTCCTGTGAAGTGGAGGCTTAGTGCAGGGATGCTCAACCAGCTGTTGTAAAACTACAACTCCCATCATGCCCTGCTGTAGGCTAATAGCTGTAGGCTGTCTGGGCATGCTGGGAGTTGTAGTTTTGCAACAGCTGGGGGCCGCAGGTTGGGCATCCCTGGCAAGTGTAATTACAAGGACTTGCTTCACTCACTCGTCATTAGGCCCCTTTCACACAGGCGAGATTTCCGCGCGGGTGCAATGCGTGATGCGAACGCATTGCACCCGCACTGAATCCTGACCCATTCATTTTAATGGGGCTTTTCACATGAGCGTTTTTTTTCAGACATCACTTCTGCGTTGCGTGAAAAACGCAGCATGTTCTATATTCTGCGTTTTTCACGCAGCCCAGGCTCCATAGAAATGAATGGGGGTGCGTTAAAAACGCAACGCATTGCATCCGCGCGTTTTTAACGCAACGCACCTGCAACGCATCCGCAACGCATCCTGAACAAATCCGCGACGCTCGTGTGAAAGAGGCCTTACACTGCACTGCTGTAACTTCCGAGAAGACGTGCAGTGTAATGAAGAGAAAGCAGCACTCGCATGGAGCTCCTCCTCCTCTTCAAACAGCTGATCAGCGGGGGTGTCGGGTGTCCTGACAACACCTCATTAATATAAATGGCAAGACAACCGCTTTAACGAATATGAAGATTTCAAAATGGAATCCACAATAAAAATATCCACAGCATGTACACAGAGTGAGCAAGACTCCACTGAGACTGTGACTTTGTGGCGCACAATGTGTGAACTTAGCCTTAGGCTACTTACACACAAACGTTGTGTTTTGTGGTCCGCAAATTGCGGATCTGCAAAAAAACAGATGGCGTCCGTATGGCATCCGTATTTTTTGCGGATCCATTGTAACAATGTCTATCCTTCTCAGCAAAACGGACAAGAATAGGACATGTTCTATTTTTTTTGTGGGGCTACGGAACAGGCAAACGGACGCGGTCAGCACACAGTACGCTCTTAGTATTTTTTGCGGACCCATAGAAATGAATGGGTCCGCATTTTTCATGTGAAAAACGCGGATCGGAGCCCGCAAAAAATACTGTTGTGTGAAAGAGGCCTTAAGGACTATTTACACAGAAGTTTAACCTTTGTGAGATGTATATGCCTGCATACAACCTAACATATAGGGCAGTACGTACTGTAACATACCCACAGGCTTCCATCGTGTCCTCTTGGAATATGTTTGGAAGGTTTAGGATGCATCCACATTGTATATGAAGTGTATATTTGGCCTATGCCTCGGAGAAGCTCCCGCTATATATATCAAAGGTCTCTTTCCCAGCAATAGAAACAGTATGATCATCACTCAGGAACCTGTCATGTGTATGAGTAATAAAAAAATATCACAGGGTTATGGCCACCGCCGTCTCCCTGTGTTTTTTCTTTTTTGAGATGGTTGCTCCCCCCCCCCCCCCCCCCATGACCTTGTTTCCTATGGGAACCACCTAGGCCCACATTGTGGTAATCCCAAAAATTTACTTGTGTGAAGTGCTGAGGTGCAGCCCTAAAATAATCGTTTCCATGGTGCATTAGTAATAATGCTCGTTTCCATGGTTACGACTACCCTGCAATCCATCAGTGGTGGTCGAGCTTGCACACTACAGGAAAAAGCACCGGCCTCTCTGGTGGACAGGGCAGTAGGAGTGCACACAGGCTGGTGCTTTTTTCTAGTGTGCAATCATGACCACCACTGATGGATTGCAGGGTGGTCATAACCATGGAAACGAGCAGTGTATAATGTGATGGGAAACAAGCCAGCAAAGGAAGCAATATGGACAATCTCAATACATTTGGCTTATATTCACTTTCTCTACATGATAAATACTATTTGCTGAAGTGAGACAATCCCTTTAAAGTGGTACTGGAAGGAAACTAAAAGTGGCCCCATATTGTAGGCGGGTCCAAATTAACAGAAGCCAGAACCAACAAAAGTGGGCGGGGCAAAGAAAAGTAGGCCGAGCCAGCAATACTATTTTGCAGCACAAAATTCTACCCCATATACTACCGGATACTACAGTGCACCTCAAAATACTGCTCCAGCAGCACAACATACCTCCCGGTACATACCCCACTAAGGTGGCCATTATCACATCCTGTCCTCCTACTCCAGTGGCCTCAGAATGGCAATACAGTTTAATTGAAAAGTCCGGAGGGCACCTGTAGCCACCTTGATACTTGGCTGGCTGCCATGAGGAAGACTCAGGCGGACCCCCGGGCATCGCCCCCCCGGGAAGTTTCCCTGTAGGGTCTACGGCCGGTCCGCCCCTGCAGTAACTCACAAAAGAGGAGCTCAAGTATCATAGCTTTTGTGCTCGCCATTCTTGCACAAGGCATGTACGTTTACAGTGACCTATATTTAAGAAGGAATGCTGTACGAGACATTGTCCTCTCCAGCTATACGTGGTTGGATGAGACACTGGAGAGGAATCCTCCTATAGAGGTGTGATAAGCTGAATGTACACATGTATAGAGAAGTCAGGAGAGATGACGTTCAGCCAACGGCCACCTAAAATGTATGGCCAGATAGAAGATAATAGGAGCAGATACTCATAGGAACCAGTCTTCACTTTTCTGAGGGTCTGATGATGAGAGCTGGACTCTGCTACCACCAATTACTCCACTTGTCCCTCAGACTTCAGCCTCATTCACACGACCATGCTCAAATCCGTCAAAAGGTAGTGATGCCTCTGTCAACATGTCCGCGAAGGATCAGTGTGTCCATTTTTTGCTATTCGTGTGTCATCTGTGTTTCACGGACACAGTGCAGCTGGAAAATCATTTTCAAAGCATCTCTTTCTAATGATCCGTAAATCATGAATGAGACACAGATGGCATCCATGGTTTTCACGGACCCATAGATCATAATAGGCGTGATGGATCCATGCAAACAGACAAATTAGAGCATGGTAAAAAACTGATGTGTGAATACACACATTAAAATGAGTGGCTAACGATGCGTGAATGAGGCTACGTGTGCCGTCCGTGGAGAACACTGATGCGTGAATGAGGCTACGTGTGCTGTCCGTGGAGAACACCGATGCGTGAACGAGGCTACGTGTGCCGTCCGTGGAGAACACTGATGCGTGAATGAGGCTACGTGTGCCGTCCGTGGAGAACACTGATGCGTGAATGAGGCTACGTGTGCCGTCCGTGGAGAACACTGATGCGTGAATGAGGCTACGTGTGCCGTCCGTGGAGAACACTGATGCGTGAATGAGGCTACGTGTGCCGTCCGTGGAGAACACCGATGCGTGAATGAGGCTACGTGTGCCGTCCGTGGAGAACACCGATGCGTGAATGAGGCTACGTGTGCCGTCCGTGGAGAACACCGATACGTGAATGAGGCTACGTGTGCCGTCCGTGGAGAACACCGATACGTGAATGAGGCTACGTGTGCCGTCCGTGGAGAACACCGATACGTGAATGAGGCTACGTGTGCTGTCCGTGGAGAACACTGATGCGTGAATGAGGCTACGTGTGCCGTCCGTGGAGAACACCGATGCGTGAATGAGGCTACGTGTGCCGTCCGTGGAGAACACCGATACGTGAATGAGGCTACGTGTGCCGTCCGTGGAGAACACCGATACGTGAATGAGGCTACGTGTGCTGTCCGTGGAGAACACCGATGCGTGAATGAGGCTACGTGTGCCGTCCGTGGAGAACACCGATACGTGAATGAGGCTACGTGTGCCGTC
Source organism: Rhinella marina (assembly GCA_900303285.1). Lineage (NCBI taxonomy): Eukaryota > Metazoa > Chordata > Amphibia > Anura > Bufonidae > Rhinella > Rhinella marina. The sequence goes on from ONZH01015954.1 coordinate 97,988, forward strand.
CGTGGAGAACACCGATACGTGAATGAGGCTACGTGTGCCGTCCGTGGAGAACACCGATGCGTGAATGAGGCTACGTGTGCCGTCCGTGGAGAACACCGATACGTGAATGAGGCTACGTGTGCCGTCCGTGGAGAACACCGATACGTGAATGAGGCTACGTGTGCTGTCCGTGGAGAACACCGATACGTGAATGAGGCTACGTGTGCTGTCCGTGGAGAACACCGATACGTGAATGAGGCTACGTGTGCTGTCCGTGGAGAACACCGATACGTGAATGAGGCTACGTGTGCTGTCCGTGGAGAACACCGATACGTGAATGAGGCTTTCTCTGGCTGTTCCTACAATGTCCCGTATTTCAGGCTGACCGTACTGCTCTGCAAGGATATCAGTGACAAGAAGATCTGAAAACATCTACCTCCATTACTTTACCTCATAGCTCCATTTCTATAGACCTCTGGCAGTACACAGGATCAGGCATATTGAAATACAACATGCCCAATCCTTCTCAGGTCAGGCAAGAGTCCGGAGCTCCCATATACATTAGATAGTAAGCTGACCCCCACCTTACCACTAGAGTGGGAGAGAGCTGCAGGGCCATTCATGGCACCTGCACAACATAAGGAGCTGCCAAGGACTCAGACCCTACTGTCCTTATATCATTATTATGTCATCAATATTAACGAGATAAAAAAAAAACATTTAAAGGGGGTGTCCAGTTTTTCTTTTTTAATTGTCCCCTCACCTCACCAGCTCCCCGCCGCTCCATTCTGGCTCCCTGGCTCTCTTCATTGGACGGGGTCACATGCACTGCTGCAGCCATTAACTAGTGTGTCCCCAAATGGCATGTCACTACTGGGTCATGTGCTGCAGCAACGTATATGACCCCATCCATACAGGTGGAGACTGGAAGTCCAGAGAAGGGGGCCTGGAAGCTGGAATGGAGCGGCATGAAGCAGGCGAGTATGGATTTCTGCCTAGGGAAAAAATAAAATAAAAATAAATAATTAAAGTCTTCTTAAAAGCAATGCAATGCTGGAAACCACACCAGTCTTGTGAACGGCTCCGGATAATAAATTCCTAAGACTTGCATCATCATCAGACAAAGGCGAGACACACAGTTTTCCGGAGCAGCAGTGGATATACTCGTCTTTCCTTTCCTATCCGCTCTTGGCTTTGGTAAAAAAAAAAAATGCATCAAAAACTGCAAATGTGAACGTATCTGATGACTGATTTATGACCAGGCAGTAAATCCACCGACGGTTCCTCACACTCAAGAGAATATTCTGATCTGTTAAAGTGATGAATAAAGGTGGCGGTCTGACCGAAACAGGTTTTTCAAGATTAGAAAAATCATCCAAATATGCCGCATGTGTATATATATACATTTAGTGGTTGCAGTGGGGACGGCTCCCATCAATGATGTCATCCTGACAGTGGCTAATCCTCCCCTGACAAAACAGTCGATCACGGGGGGCTCCTGAAGACGGACTGGCAGCCATTAGCCAAGGAGCTGCCGTCATGGAGAATTTCGGCCAGGTAAAAGCGTGGTACTACGAGGGGGTTACAAAACGCTTATGTATTATATACTTCACTGTGTAAAGCTCCCCTGGCTCCCAGCTGTGCACTCATACAGGGACAGGCTGTCAGCTCAGTGTGGGAGGGGCCCCTGTATACTGATAGGGGCCCTAATAACTAGTGTCGAGCGAATTTGTGTTTTCAAGTTTGGCGTACAAAGTTCGGGTTATCTAAGAATTCCGCTACCAAAGGCCATAACCCAAACCTCATACGCCAAACTTGAAACCACAAGTTCACTTGACACTACTAATAACACAATAGGTCTCCTCTGATGGGAAGCGCTCTTGTTTTTGGCACCGTTCACACTGAGAATTCTGTCTACCAAACTGACCTTCACACTCCACATTTTAGGCAGAATCCTTCTTTAACTATTGTAGTCATGAGACTAACTTTTTTTAGGTTGGGGGGGGAGGTAGATCCCAGAGTGTATTAGATGCAGCAGTGTCACACACACACACAGCCCGGTCCCCACAGACACGACAAGTACAGCACACAGTACACCATCGGTAGGACACCAGAGCACTTACCGCGATCCCATCAGACACCTCGCACCCGATCCTCACCCTCCACACTATGGAGCTGTCAGCTTCCTAAGCTCCCACTGATTTTTTTTTTTAGCCAGGTCATGTGACTCTGATGTCACTAGGCGACGGCAAGTCGATTAGGTCAAACTTGCTCCGTGCCTATGGAAAAGAGTTGTGTTACTATGGCGACGGTGTGTTCCTGTTCCTGGGTGATCAGGCCCCGCCCAGTGTGTTTGTGCTGGCTCTTCCACCCTGCTGTGTGCGACAAGACACATTACTAGTGCAGGAAGTATGATGTAGCAGAGTTATCAGTGACATAGTCCAGTATACTGAGGACGCGATCTTCACGTTCCTACGGGCACAGACGCTCTGTCTGAATAGTTGTTTCTTAATGCTCCTTCACGTGCACTATTCCTTCCTTAAATTTTCTGATTTGCCAAATTGTCCTGGAGCTCTCCCCTTTTTCTCAGAGCCTCCCAGACGTGGGGGTAAGGGGGTGGCAAGTATAAATATCCGTTATTTATGGGGTTTTCAAGTCCTATAGGGTAAATGCATTAACCCCTGAATAACCAGGCCTGAAAACATCTTACTGACCTGACTTTTTTTGTGATTTAGTGCATGTGGTGGTTTCAGGATCCTAATTTTTTTTATTTTTTTGGACTACCAAAATTATTTTTGTGACCTTTTATGTGATGCCTAGGGCTTTTTATTGTTTTTTTTTAGAGATTTTTCTATTTTTAGTTTTATTTTAGAAACTTGTACCTTATTATTTTTAGATATGCAACCTGACCCCAAAATAAATTATTAAAATGAGTTTGCTGTTTTGTGTCAGTAATTTTTTTTTATATAATCGGGGAGATTTATCAAACCATTGTAAAAAAATGCATTCATATACTGATATGAATGCATTAGCATTTAATGTGAGCCATAAAATTCTGATAATTAAAACCACAATGATTTGCTGACCAGCCTCAAGAAAATCACAGACACATCTATTTTTATTTCATGTACACTTGAAAAAGTGCCCTATTTTTTTTTTTTTTTTTTATAGATTCCCAGGAATTTCTGGACGGTTGCCAACCCTGTATACAAATGGGGGGAAGGGTGTAAAAAAAAAAAAAACTGGCTCAATTGCCCATAGCAACCAATCAGATTCCACCTTTCATTTTTCAAAGGAGCTCTGAAAAATGAAAGGCGGAATCTGATTGTTTGCTTGGGGCAACTGAGCCAGTTTTCATTTACACCAGTTTTGATAAATCCCCCCAGTTTGTATACAGGGTTGCCAACCGTCCAGAAATTCCTGGAAATCTATAAAAATAGGGCACTTTTTCTAGTGTCCATGAAATAAAAATAGATGTGTCTGTGATTTTGTGAGGCTGGTCAGCAAATCATTGTGGTTTGAATTATCAGAATGTTATGGCTCACACTAAATGCTAATGCATTCATATCAGTATACCTAGCCATAGACATGTATTACTGTATAACTGGCTTAGTTGCCCATAGCAACCAATTGGATTCCACCTTTCATTTTTCAGAGCTCCTTTGGAAAATAAAAGAAGGAATCTGATTGGTTGCTATGGGCAACTAAGCCAGTTGTACGTTACACCAGTTTGAATGGCCCCCATAATCTTTAACATTCATTGTGGTTTTCCAATTTGTCCGTAAAATATTGGCTGTCCATGATTTTTGGATACATTATCCTTGAAAAAATGAAAATTCAGCTTTTTAAAAATGTTCTTTTTTTTGTATTTTGTTATATATTTTTTTCACATATTTTTGGGTAATCAATGATCTTGCAGCAATAGGACCTGTTTCCTCTTGGCCAAAGGAACAAACTTTTTACCAGGCAGAATGTCTTTCAGTCGGGCAGGAGCCACCGTCACAGTATTAGCAGGATTGATGATGTGCTGTAGCACCTCCTCCTGGTCAGCTGGATGAAAGGATCGGGATAGGGCAGAACGGAAATGTAACAAGAAATTAAAACGAGCAAAAATACAAAACACTGGGAGACTGGAGATAAGTGAAGTTCTTATATTCATTGTAAATAACTGCATGATTAGCACCTTCCAGAAGATAAAGACACTCCTCCAGGGTCAGCTCTATGACCTATACCTCTCTCCAACAGAGTAAGGCTACTTTCACACTAGCGTTTCGTTTTTCCGGTATTAAGTTCCGTCATAGGGGCTCAATACCGGAAAAAAACTCTTCAGTTTTGCCCCCATTCATTGTCAATGGGGACAAAACTGAACTGAAGAGAACGGAGGCTCCTAAATGCATTACGTTCAGTTGCGTCTCCAGACCGGAGAGCAAACCGCAACATGCTGCGGTTTGCTCTCCGTCCTGAGGATCCGCACCAAGATGGATCCGTAATGACCCCCAATGAAAGTCAACGGGGACGGATCTGTTTGGTGTGACACAGTAGTAAATGGATCCGTTCTCCGTTGACTTTCAATGGAGTTCATGACGGATCAGTCCCAGCGATGTTAAAGATAATACAACCGGATCCGTTCATTACGGATCCACATGGTTGTATTATCAGTAACGGAAGCGTTATTGCTGAACCCTGCCGGATCCAGCGATAATGCTAGTGTGAAAGTAGCCTAACTCTGTTCTGCAGAGAAAGCCTTGGAAAAGAAGCCACATGTGACAATCCTTCTCATGGAGGATGTGCCCACCTCCAAAAAGAATTGCTTTGAGACCTCAGGACAGGTGCAGAAGAAAAGGCCCATTCAAGGGTCTGAAATGTGGATTGGGCCTCTGGTGTCTATTCCCTCTTATTCATACCTTGCAGGTCGCTACCAATTTAACATAGCAGACAACTTCTCGATCCACTTGTGTGCCTCGTTCGGATATTATATAGCCAAGGAAATGAAGGTTTTCTCAAAAACACATTTTTTTAGCTTAGAAATTGGAGTATGGTGCACACATGTTTGTGATGGGAGACCAGGTCTGCTGAGAAAATTAAGATGTCATCTACATATATGATAACACAGACATAGAGGAGATCCAGGAAGATTTCATTCACAAACTCTTGGAAAACCACTGGAGCGTTGCTAAGGCCAAAAGGCATGACCAGATACTCATAGTGGCTGTAGTGGGTATTAAAAGAAGCTTTCCAGTTGTCTCCTTTACAGATTTGGATCAGGTTGTAAGCACCAAGCAGATCTAATTTGGTGAAGATCAGGGATCAGCAACCTCCGGCACTCCAGCTGTTGTGAAACTACACCCAGCATGCACACCTACTCTTCTATTCTCTGAACTCCAATATAAATGAATGGAGCATGCTGGGAATTGTAGTTTCACAGCAGCTGGAGTGCCGGAGGTTGCTGATCCCTGATCTAGGGGCTTCTATTAGCCCTGGGCTCAGGGCTTTCCCTCTTTGTGGGGACAAATGTGGATATAGTGTCCCTTGGCTCTGCAATAAAGACACAGGTTATTGTAGCGCCTGCACCTTTTTGTTCCTCTTTAGACATGACTTTAGACACTGTGCACTTGCATACCTCCCAACTTTGTAACCAAACAAAGAGGGATACATTGTGCGTCTCGCTTTGCATGCCGCTGCAAATTTTCTCTGCACTAGGCCACGCCTCTAACTCTGCCCAAAACATAACTGTACACCAAATCCCACCCAGTTCCCTTAATGCATATTAGTTATTCCCCCATCATGCCACCACACAATATTTATGCCCACATTGTGCCCCCTCACAGAATTATGGCCAGTTGTGCCCCCCAGTAATATGCCCAGCTATGTGCCCCCAGCAATATGCCCAGCTGTGCCCCCAGTAATATGCCCAGCTATGCCCCCAGTAATATGCCCACACTGTGCCTCCAATAATATGTCCACATTGTGCCTCCTCACAGAAACTTAAAAAAAAAAAAAAAAGCTCATATTTACCTTGTTCCTAGCAGCAGCAGGACATCGGCTGCTCTGGTCTGTGAAGGAGGCGGAGCTGAGGCTGACTGCCGGCCGGCCCCGCCCGCCGCACAGACAAGAGGCGCAGAGAGCCAGCAGAGGGGAGGGAAGATGGAGCAGGGAGACAATGCCATCTCTCTGCTTCATCATAATATAGGCAACTGTCTCTGCTTCCTATTGAGGCAGGGACAGCTGCCGGAAAGCAGGACATACCTCCCCTGTACCGGGACAGCCACTGTAATCCAGGACTGTCCCGCTAGATCCGGGATGGTTGGGAGGTATGCACTTGGATGGGTTCTAGTGCGGATATGGAAGTAGGAGGAGCCAGCAGTCTATGGAATGATAGTGTCAACCAAGGAGGTCTCCTCTCTCAAACAGCTTCCTTGGCACCTTCCCAAAACTGAAGATCAACGTGGATGGCACATGAGATCAAGGCGTCTAATGTAGCCATCACATCATATCTTGCCAATTTCCTAATAGACCATCTCAAAATACTGCCACCAGTGCCTTATTGTTACAGACCAACTGAGAAGCCAGGGTGCGGAACTGAATGTTGTATTTGTCAACTGTAATGTTGCCCTGACAAAGCTGCAGTAGAGAGGAGGTAAGAAAAGAAATACCTCCCGGTTCCTCAAAGACTCTGCGGAAGGTAGATAGGAAATTCTGTAGATTACCAGTCACTGGATGACCTTTGTCCCAAAATAGATTAGCTTAGGTTAGAGTCTTGCTAGACAGTAGCAAGACCAGCAAGGCTACCTTGGCCCGATCGATGGGAGACTGGCTGCAATTCAAAGTGAATGGTACATTGCTAGATGAAACCAAGACACAGCTTGTGGAGTGAGAGAAGTGATAGTCATAGGCCGGATGTTACTGTGGGTGTAACTAAAGAGGAGGAATTGGTACTGCTGCTGGAGGTTGCAGTACTGTTAGTAGTGATCAGGTTGTTCAAGTATGAGGACAGTAATTGCTGTTGCTTGCTGTTTAGCCAGTTCTTGGAATACCTGTAGTAGACCCATCTGGGGTGGGCCAACAGGTTCCATGGCCTGAGCTTATGGTTATAGGCAGTTTGTGTTGAACTACTGCACCAACCAACCGGTTTGACTTTTGGCTAGAACTAAGGGCGTTATCCTGACAGTATCTTGGTATTCACCCTTCAACCCCTATACAGGGAACTGGAGGGGAGCCACCAGGTTATTACCTTTTGGAATAGTCTCAGTGTGGTTGGCTGCTAACCAACAGGGGTCAGAGACACCAATTCGAAGTCAAGAATCAGGCAGAGGTCAGGGCAAGCAAAGTTCATGCAAATCCGTGAAATTAGTCCGAGGTCAGGGGAGGCAGCAAAGGGTCAATACCGTGAACAGGCTAAAGTCAGGTCGGGCAGTGGAGGGTCAGAATATGTAAACATGCAGAGGTCAGAGTAGGCAGAGAAACAGAACATCTTCATTAGGAACTAGCAAGCTAGATAACCTAAATCCCAGGTACCCTATTTGTGTGGCCTGAACAGTTGAAAGATACGCAGAAAGTTGCTTCACAAAAGGGAAAGCTATCACCCATCATCACACTGTAGAATATACAAGTGACTATAGCAGTGATCAAACACAGTCAGTAGCAGAATAAACATTTACATTTATATGATTTACATTCTCTCTCCTTTTCTGGTTCAGACCACTATGATGACTTCTCCTGGCCATTACTCTTTTCTTCAGAGTTTTCTGTCCGCATGTCTTCAACATCTTGCTTTACCAACACAGCCTCCTCTTACTGCCATAAGCTGCACCGTGAATGTGACAGGAGCATACACCTGCTGAATACAATTATGTCACATACTATACCCCCTGAAAATAGTGCCACATATAGTGTCCTTAATGGTACTGCCTCCTGTATATAGTGCCAGGTTCTTTGCCCTTGTATATAGTACCTTTTGCTCTTCTCCCTTTATATAGTGCCTTTTACTCTGTATATAGTGCCAGGTTCTTTGCCCTTGTATATAGTACCTTTTGCTCTTCCCCCTTTATATAGTGCCTTTTACTCTGTATATAGTGCCAGGTTCTGCGCCCTGTTAACACAGTGCCTTTTAGGATACATTCACACGACCGTGTGTAATCCTTTTCTGTTTTGCGGTCTGCAAATAACGGAACCATGTGTCCGGAGTTTGTTTCCGTTCTGTGTGTCTGCATTTTGCAATAGTAATATCAGAATATTTTGCACCAAGCTCAGAGGGCAGGGACTTCAATTACATTACACGGAAACGGATCTGCAATGGTTTCCATACATCTTCCGCAATTTGCGGATCCGTTCATTTGAATGGGGCTGCAGACCGATCTGTGCGGACAATAGTAGTACAAGCTTCATATTTTTGAGGACGAGAAATGTGGCAACACGGATGCGGGCAACATACTGAATGCTGTTTACACATTTTATTCACCCATAGGAATTAACGGATTTGCATCTATTCCGCAAAATGTGGAACGGATGCGGGGATAAAATTATACGATCATGTGAATGTACCCTTACTCTGTGCTCTCTTTTATAGTGCCAGGTCCTGTGCCCCTTGTATTTATTTCATTTACTTATATATAGTGGGGGAAACATGTCAGTGCGTCTCATAGGGTGAATACTAATGAGCACTTCCATTATGGAAGCGCTCATTAGTACAGGAGGACCGGGAAGCGGTGAATGTAGTGCTCCCAGGTCTCTGTAGTCACTGCTTCCTGGTCTTCTGCAGGCTCCTCACTGGAACTGGAGTTTTTTGCCTAAAAAAACAAGAAAAAAAAGAAGAAATAAAGCACTAAAAACTCCACTACAATCTAACCTCTTCACTTCCAACATCACCCAGACACAGATTGAATTTTTGGACCTCTGTATAAAGGTACAAGACAACAAATTACTATGTCACACCTTCCAAAGACCCACAATGAGGAATAGTTACATCCTATATACAAGTTGCCATTTACCGAAATGGCTTGCAAATATCCCTACCAGCCAGTTATACGAATAAAAAGGAACTGCTCTATTAATGACACTTCTGAAGAAGAAGCAATAGCCCTAAAGGAACAGTTCACCATCAAAAAATATCCTGACAAATTAATTGAAACGTCGCTAGAAAAAGTAAGGAATATGGAAAGGAAGTCATTTTTTGAAATGAAAGATAAGAAAGTGACTGAAGAAGATCAAATTAGACTAATCCTACCGTTTAGTGCACAACAAAAAACTACTGAAAAAATCGTCAGGAGACATTGGCATCTTCTAACTAAAGATAAGGTCATAGGGTCATTAATACACCGAAATTCACCTATACAAAAGCCCCTAATTTAGGCCTGAAGGTGGCACCATCGATTAAAACTAGGAAAACAACCATTTCTCACACATCAAACTGGCTAAGTATGAAGGGTTTCCACAGGTGCGGGAGGTGCAATATTTGTAGGATTACAAAATTTCCTAAAAAAATTACGGAAGTGAGGTCGACTATCAAAACATACTCTCAGATAATTAGGGAATGCCTCACATGTGACTCGACAGACGTCATCTGCCTGCTCCAATGCCCCTGTAGAAGACAGTACATAAGCGACGAAGCGTCCCTTTAAGAAAAGAGTATCCAAACACATGGCAAATATTAAAAAGGGCTATGAACAACATTCTCTATCCAAACATTTTAAGGACCAACACAATAAAGATCCATCATTACTTACATACACAGCATTTGAAAAAGTCCAGAAGAATTGGAGAGGGGGCAATCACATCACTAATATGTCGAGACTAGAATCCAGGAAAATCTTCAAGTTTGAAACCATGATCCCAGGCGGACTCAATGAAGAGTTGGAATTATTCGGGTTCCTGTAGATAGGGGTTGGGTGCCCTTGGGGGACAGGCTGTTGTACCAGCACCTCGATCTCCCCTCCCCTTGAGGCCCCAGCCCTCCCCACCGCCATATATCCAGAATCCTATATAAAAATGAAGATAAAAATAAAGGAGATTTAGAAGAATCATGATGCAGATGAGATAGATGAATAGGAAAAAAAAATGTCTCCTTACCGTATGAAGGCGGATCCACACCTGGAATAAAATGGTTGTTATTAATGTACAAAAAGATGAATATAGAATGTAAAAAGAAAAAAAAAGAAAAAAACCCCACAAAAAAACAGAAATAAAGGAACACACAAAACAAAATATTTACCATGAAGCAAGAATTAAGGTCCAAATTAGGCAATTAGGAGGCAACACACATGAAATACTTACCATGAAACATGGATAAAGGTCAATATTGGGTAATTAGGAAATCTTACACCCAGTTAATATGATGTCAATTACATCACCACAATAATCTGGGGGCACAAACATTATAAACACTGCCTCACCATCCAATTATATCAAGGTGGATATATTATTTATTACTAGAGATGAGCGAGCAGTGCTCGTTACGAGCACTGTAGTGCTCGGCTCCTCTGCGCAATGCCCGCAGGCATTCCGGATCCGTCCTCAGCTGCATGTAAGTCAATGAGGACGGATCCGTTTAGTATGACACTCATACCAAACGGATCCGTCCTCCTCACCCGACTGAAAGTCAGTGGGGACGGATCCGTTTGGTATGAGTGTCATACTAAACGGATCCGTCCCCATTGACTTACATGCAGCTGAGGATGGATCCGGAATGCCTGCGGGCATTGCGCAGAGGAGCCGAGCGATACAGTGCTCGTAACGAGCACGCTCGCTCATCTCTATTTATTACTTATTATTTATTGACTTGACCAAGATAGCCATATTTTTTATACATACCGTTTTTATATATTCATTTTTATATATTTATTTTCTATATATTTATTATTTATAACCATAATATATATATATTGTGTTTAGAGATGAGCGAACGTGCTCGAAATGAGCACTGTACCGCTCGGCTCCCCTGCGCTCGCATGGGCGCAGGCAGCCGCTTCCGTCCTGAGGAGGACAGAAGCGGCTGCCTGCGCCCATGCGAGCCCAGGGGAGCCAAGCGGTACAGTGCTCGTTTCGAGCACGTTCGCTCATCTCTAATTGTATTGTGTATAATTTGAGATAGTCCGAGCCACAGGAATTGATCCGGATCAGATTTTACCATGTACTTTGAACATCAATCGATTCCACACCCACAAGGTGATTATATAAAAAGCCAGACTTTTACAATACAGTCCAAAATCCACTGAGGAAGGGGCAGGAAAATAAAGTGCCGAAACGCGTTTGGTAACCTCGGATACTGTATAACAAAGTACTGGCTTGGATATCCCAGCATATTGGACAGAAACAACATTAAAAAGAACAGAAGCGCTCCAGAATATATATGAAAGACCATCACAATTAGCGAAACCAAGTGGAGCACTTCTATTGCGGGCACCCACGTGGGACGCCGCTATTACCGAGCATCCGCCTGCACGCTGCGTTCAAAAAGCACGTGTATTCTGTATAATCCTGCTGCCGGTAGGAACGCCGAGCAGCGGGAATACACCGCACTGCAAAGATAGGACTATTGGCAACATCATCGCTCCCGACCTTGCTGAATTAGAAGCCGAAGGGGATAAATTTGGTTTATATTATAATATATTATACCACCACAAGGTGAAACAAACAGGCAAGGGAATATTGTGAACTTTTTTCCCCACAGAGCCATTCTGCAAAGGATGATAATCCCATACAGGGGATGTTTGATTAAGACTGCCATTGTATTGTTTCCAGTTAATAGGTGGACTATCGATCGATATTAACATTGTTTTCATTGTTATCTTTTTCATACCAGCGCTGGTGATTTATATGTTTATATATTTATAAATAGAGGGTACCAATATCCCATTTTATCTAGCAAGATTTCAAATAAATGCTTTTTATTTAACATTGAAACTAGAGATGAGCGAACATGCTCGTAACAAGCACTGTGCCGCTCGGCTCCCCTGCGGGTGAGGAGCACGGAAGCGGCTGCCTGCGCCCATGCGAGCGCAGGGGAGCCGAGCGGTACAGTGCTCGTTACGAGCACGTTCGCTCATCTCTAATTGAAACCAAAATATACCTATTTTCTCTATCTATATTTACATTGATACAAATAATAGGAAATACTGACAGGTGAGAGTGTGCGTACCATCATCCCCCCTTTTTTACTAGTACTTTTATCTACATGGCTAAGGGTAACCTTGGTACTGCACCTTGGACCCGTATCGGTGGAAGTGGTGAGCCACCACAAGCCACTGAAAAACTCCAAAATGCCACAGACCCCTCCCCCCCCCAAAAAAAAAACAAAAAAACCACCAGCCTTAAAGGGGTATTCCGGTTATATACATGTATTATATAGGCGATAACTATTAAGTTGGTGGGGGTCCTACCACTGATCACGAGAACAGGGGCCCCTTACCCCTTGGTGCCCCCAAAATGAACGGAACAGCCAGTTGGACATGCTTGTCAGACAGTATGCCTAGTTTACTAGGGGTGACCATGGTGACAGATGTCATCCGTGCTCAGACGAGCTTGTATAGGGATGTTATCCACCATAGAACACTTGGAATCATAGTGAAGGAAAGTCTATGCAGCAGTGTTCAGTAGGCCTGGCTGGTGAGAACCCAGAAGGTGCTGCTAGAATGCTGCACCATGACTGGGTGATTCAGAACCGGTTCACTGCAGTAATGTCACAGTGCAGGAGTAATGCACACAGTGTGGTCACAGTACAGGGGTAGTGCATGCAGTGATGTCACAGTACAGGGGTAAAGCACGCAGTGAGGTCACAGTACAGAGGTAAAGCACGCAGTGAGGTCACAGTACAGGGATAGTGCTTGCAGCAATGTCACAGTACAGGGGTAGTGCATGCAGCGATGTCACAGTACAGGGGTAAAGCATGCAGTGAGGTCAGTACAGGGGTAAAGAACACAGTGATGTCACAGCACAGGGATAATGCATACAGTCACGGTGCAAGGGTAATGCACACAGTGATGTCACAGTACAGGCATAATGGACACAGGTCACGGTATATGCATAATACAGTCACAATGCAGGGGTAAGGCACGCAGTGACGGCACAGTGCGGGGTTAATGCACATAGTGACATCACAGGACAGGGGTGAAGCGAGCAGTGACATCACAGGGCAGGGGAACACCTGTCCTCAGTTCTTTACACTACTGCTCAACTACACGGCTGATCAGCAGCAGCTACACTCCAACCGTCAACGGCTCACAAGCCCGCCCACCTATCTGCCTCTTTTTCTCTAAGCCAATCACAGAGCTCCTTTTATTCCATAGCTCCGAAGTAAGATGAAAACAGAAGCGTCATTTGTGGAATGCAGGGGGTCCCGAATTGGTTAAGATTACAGTGGGCGGGGCTTTCTCGGAGTTGTGAATGTAGCTGTAGGAGAGCTCGGTACTTCCGGCCGTTATAGTATCTGTGGTCGCCGGGAGACGAGCGGGTGAGCTGAGGTAGCAGGGACGTAGACTGACAGATTGTACTGGGATTTGGTTTAAACCAGCAGGTCAGTAATTGCTGGCTTTTGTAGTTCACCATTAGCAGTGGCTGTGGAGCGGACATGAGGAGCCCTTTTCATAGGTGCAGCAGGTGATAGTAGTCGTGGTGCTGAGCCTGTCCTGTGGTGGGGTGCTGGTCATCATCAGGGTGTATGTAGTGTGGGAGCTCTAATAAATCTCTGTGCTGCTCCCCAGGGGTGACAGTCAGTGATTCGAGTTGTGTGATAATGTACCCCCAGCTGTCACATATGAGGCTGATGTTCTGCAGCAGCTGGGATAGACTAATGTAAAGTGATCTAAGGGAGGACACTGACAGCAGAGGGCCCCTGTGCAGAAGCAATATTTGGCTTGCTGTTTTTTAACTGCTAATTTGATGGTTTAAATGGTACATTCACCTTGAGGTGACACTGGTTGTGATGTCACAGCTGCTGAACTGCTAATACAAGTTGTGATGTCACAGCGTGTTACCTATTTGAAACTCACCGGTGATGTCAAAGTAGATCACGTGATGTCATAGAAGCTGAAGGAAAGTTACTTGTGATGCTACAATGGCTTACCTCCCAGCTGTGATGTCACTATTACCAGACTAAACACACTGGTGATGTCACAGTAGATTGTGATGTCATAGAAGCTGAATGAAAGTTACTTATGATGCTACAGTGGCTTACCTCCCAGCTGTGATGTCACTATTACCAGACTAAACCCATTGGTGATGTCACAGTAGATTGTGATGTCATAGAAGCTGAATGAAAGTTACTTATGATGCTACAGTGGCTTACCTCACAGCTGTGATGACACTTTTACCAGACTAAACCCATTGGTGATGTCACAGTAGATTGTGATGTCATAGAAGCTGAATGAAAGTTACTTGTGATGCTACAGTGAGTTACTTCACAGCTGTGATGACACTTTTACCAGACTAAACCCATTGGTGATGTCACAGTAGAGTGTGATGTCATAGAAGCTGAATGAAAGTTACTTGTGATGATACAGTGGCTTACCTCACAGCTGTGATGACACTTTTACCAGACTAAACCCATTGGTGATGTCACAGTAGATTGTGATGTCATAGAAGCTGAATGAAAGTTACTTGTGATGCTACAGTGAGTTACTTCACAGCTGTGATGACACTTTTACCAGACTAAACCCATTGGTGATGTCACAGTAGAGTGTGATGTCATAGAAGCTGAATGAAAGTTACTTGTGATGATACAGTGGCTTACCTCACAGCTGTGATGACACTTTTACCAGACTAAACCCATTGGTGATGTCACAGTAGAGTGTGATGTCATAGAAGCTGAATGAAAGTTACTTGTGATGATACAGTGGCTTACCTCACAGCTATGATGACACTTTTACCAGACTAAACCCATTGATGATGTCACAATAGCTTACTGGACTGAAACAGTTGTGATGTCAGAGTAACATACGTGAAACACCAAAACAATAGTGCAAGAACATCACATAGATCCGTTGATAATTTGATAAGTGCACGTCTGTACCAACCCAGAAGTAATTGTAGGAAGAAGACCTTAGATGTTCATATATATTTTGTAGGTAGCAGTAGACCACCCGTACCGTTTACAGGAAGGTTAGCGGTTAGACAGCCGCAGCGGAGTATCCTGTGTGTTCTGCTGAGCACCGTGATGTAAAGCCGCAGCCTGGACCGCTGTGAAATCTGCTGCCTGGATTTGGAATTTTCCGGTAGATGCTGAAACTTTGCTGTTTCTGTTCCTCTTGTTTTTCCAGGATATCTTCCAAGCAACATGACCACAGGAGATGTGAAGGGAGTCCTCCGAAAACTGGAACAGAAACTAAGGTTACTGAATTATCCCAGGGATGTCGACTACCCGGGGTAAGAAGGTGCCCTGCCAGTTTAGCCCTGTTATAATATGAGCCTCCGCATGCTATAGTACATGTCCCTCTGCAGCACAGTCAGCTGGTCTCTGCGGGGGCCCTCTTTACTGCAGGGGATGAGTTGATGAGAAACACTTGTGTCATAGCGCAGCTCGGGCACAGAGTTGCTGTGATTAACCCATTAAATACTGAAATCAGTATAGATTGTGGTGTTGAGACGCGTCCACGCTCCAGTTGAGTACTGTGCGGCCATACAAACAGCACTTGGCTCTAATTAAAGGGGTTTTCCAAGTTATATATATTGATGGCCTATACTCAGGATAGGTCATCAATATCAGATTGGCGGGGGTCCGACACCCGGCAACCCCACCGATGAGCTGTTTGAAGAGGAGGCGCGTGCAGTATCAGCGCTGCCTCCTCTTCATTGTTTGCATGCTGGCCGTAACGGGGGTAGTGGTGAGTAGGTGTAATAGACTTCCATAGACTTGTATGGAAGCGATTCTTCCCATAGAAATGAATGGGGCCGTGAGATGTAATTACACCTACTCACCACTACCCCCGTTACGGCCAGCATGTACAGTCATGGTCAAAAGTTTTGAGAATGATACAAATATTAATTTTTACAAAGTCTACTGCTTCAGTTTTTATAATGGCAATTTGCATATACTCCAGAATGTTATAAAGAGTGATCAGCTTAACAGCAATTACTTGCAAAGTCAGTATTTGCCTAGAAAATGAACTTTATCCCCCAAAACACATTTCAACATCATTGCAGCCCTGCCTTAACCACTTCCCGTCCGCACGTTGACTATAAACGTCCGGGAAGTGGTTATCTATCTCTGAATGGCCGTTTATAAACGGCCGTTCAGAGATAGCAGCTGCACGCTAATCGTGCAGCTGCACAGTGGGGTACCTGCTGTCAGTGACAGCAGGGTACCCCAAAGAGAAGGCAGGGACCGTTCCCAGGGGTCCCTGCCTTCTAGATCGCTGTATACACAGCGCTCAACGAGATCAGGAAGCGCTGTTTCGGCCCGGCGGTCACGTGATCGCCGGGGCCGGAGAGTGCAGGAGCTGCCGGGTCTCTCATAGACCCGATCAGCCCTGCACTGAGGCTGTACAGCATAGTATTATGCTGTACAGCCTCTCTGGGGATGTATTTCCCCTGTAACTGGGGCTACTATGTCAGCCCCAGTTACAGGAGAAATCAAGTGTAAAAAAAAAAAAAAATAAAATAAGTGAAGTTAAATGTCCCCCTGAGGTCTTGTATGACCTTATGGGGGACACAAAGTGTAAAAAAATAAAATAAAAAAAAATAGTATCATAAAAAAAAAAAAAAATCACATATATATAAAAAAAAATAATTTCCCCCCAAATATTTCATTAAAAAAGTTACAAATAAAAATAAATAAATAAGATAGACATATTTGGTATCACCGCGTCCGAAACAACCGTCTCTATAAAAATATCACATGATCTACCCCATAAAGTGAACTGCGTAAAAAAAATCTAATAAAAATTAAGCCAAAACAGCTTTTTTTGTCGCATCACCTACCAAAAAACATAATATTTAACAATCAAAAAGTCGTATGCATCCCAAAATGGTAGCAATAAAAACGTCACCTCCTCCCGCAAAAAATGAGCCCCCACACAAGATTATAGCCCGAAAAATGAAAAAAAAATGGCTCTTAAAAAACTGCAACACAAAAACATGATTTTTCTTCTAAAAATGCTCTTATTGTGTAAAACGTAAAAAAATAAATAAAAAATAGACATATTTGGTATCGTTGCGTCCGTAACAACTGGCTCTACAAAAATATCACATGATCTACCCCATCAAGTGAACTGTGTAAAAAAAAATGTAGAAAAATGCCCCTAAACTGCTTTTTTTTTTTTTAGTTAACCTCCCAAAAATTAGATTAAAAAGTGATCAGAAAGCCGGATGTACCCCAAAATGGTGCCAATAAAAAGCAGGGCTTGTCCCGCAAAAAATAAGCCCTTACGCAGCTCAGTCCACAAAAAAATTAAAAAGTTATCGCTCCTAAAAACCATGACAGAAAATTCCATGGCGTATCCCCATATAACAGTTTACAACCACATGTGGGGTGTTTCTGCAAACTGCAGAATCGGGGTAATAAATATTGAGTTTTGTTTTGTTGTTAACCCTTAATGTGTTACAGGAAAAAATTATTAAAATGGAAAATCTGCAAAAAAAGTGAAATTTTGAAATTTCACATCTATTTTGCTTTAATTCCTGTGGAATACTTAAAGGGTTAACAACATTTCTAAAATCAGTTTTGAATAGTTTGAGGGGTGTAGTTTCTAAAATGGGGTCATTTATGGGTGGTTTTTATTATGTAAGCCTCACAAACTGACTTCAGAACTGAACTGGTCCTTAAAAAAGTTGATTTTGCAAATTAGCAAAAATTGGGTCTAAAATTATAAACCTTCTACTGTCCTAAAAAAATAAAATGACACTACCAAAATGATGCCAACGTAAAGTAGACATATGGGGAATGTAAATTAAAAAGTATTTTATGGGGCATCACTATCTGTCTTAAAAGCAGAGAGATTGAAATTTAGAAAACAGTGAATTTTTTCAAATTTTCGGTAACTTTTGGATTTTTTTATAAATAAAATTAAAACTTATCGACTCAAGTTTACCATTAACTTGAAGTACAATGTGTCACGAGAAAACAATCTCAGAATCGCTTGGCTAAGTAAAAGCGTTCCAAAGTTATTACCACATGAAGTGACACATGTCAGATTTGAAAAATTAGGCCTGGTCAGGAAGGGGGGAAATGGCTCAGAGCTGAAGTGGTTAAAAGGACCAGCTAACATTGTTTCAGTGATTGCTCCATTAACACAGGTGTGGGTGTTGATGAGGACAGGGCTGGAGATCAATCTGTCATGATTAAGTAAGAATGACACCACTGGACACTTTAAAAGGAGGCTGGTGCTTGGCATCATTGTTTCTCTTCTGTTAACCATGGTTATCTCTAAAGAAACACGTGCAGTCATCATTGCACTGCACAAAAATGGCCTAACAGGGAAGAGTATCGCAGCTAGAAAGATTGTACCTCAGTCAACAATCTATCGCATCATCAAGAACTTCAAGGAGAGTGGTTCCATTGCTGCCAAAAAGGCTCCAGGGCGCCCAAGAAAGACCAGCAAGCACCAGGACCGTCTCTTAAAAGTGTTTCAGCTGTGGGATCGGGCTACCAGCAGTGCAGAGCTTGCTCAGGAATGGCAGCAGGCAGGTGTGAGTGCATCTGCACGCACTGTGAGGCGGAGACTCTTGGAGCAAGGCCTGGTCTCAAGGAGGGCAGCAAAGAAGCCACTTCTCTCCAGAAAAAACATCAGGGACAGACTGATATTCTGCAAAAGGTACAGGGAGTGGACTGCTGAGGACTGGGGTAAAGTCATTTTCTCTGATGAATCCCCTTTTCGATTGTTTGAGACATCTGGAAAACAGCTTATTCGGAGAAGACGAGGTGAGCGCTACCACCAGTCTTGTCTCATGCCAACTGTAAAGCATCCTGAAACCATTCATGTGTGGGGTTGCTTCTCAGCCAAGGGAATCGGCTCTCTCACAGTCTTGCCTAAAAACACAGCCATGAATAAAGAATGGTACCAGAATGTCCTCCGAGAGCAACTTCTCCCAACCGTCCAAGAGCAGTTTGGCAATCAACAATGCCTTTTCCAGCATGATGGAGCACCTTGCCATAAAGCAAAGGTGATAACTAAATGGCTCAGGGAACAAAACATAGAGAGTTTGGGTCCATGGCCTGGAAACTCCCCAGATCTTAATCCCATTGAGAACTTGTGGTCAATCATCAAGAGACGGGTGGACAAACAAAAACCTACAAATTCTGACAAAATGCAAGCATTGATTGTGCAAGAATGGACTGCTATCAGTCAGGATTTGGTCCAGAAGTTGATTGAGAGCATGCCAGGGAGAATTGCAGAGGTCCTGAAGAAGAAGGGTCAACACTGCAAATATTGACTTGCTGCATTAACTCATTCTAACTGTCAATATAAGCTTTTGTTACTCATAATATGATTGCAATTATATTTCTGTATGTGATAAAAACATCTGACAAACACACATAAAAACCAGAGGGCAGCAGATCATGTGAAAATAGAATATTTGTGTCATTCTCAAAACTTTTGGCCATGACTGTAAACAGTGAAGAGGAGGCAGCGCTGGTACGGCGCGCGCCTCCTCTTCAAACAGCTGATCGGCGGGGGTGCCGGGTGTCGGACCCCCGCCGATCTGATATTGATGACCTATCCTGAGGATAGGTCATCAATATATATAACTCAGAAAACCCCTTTTTAGCTAATTAGAACCGCACTGTTTAGTTGGTCTGCATTGTCTGCACCTGCAATACCGCTCAGCCGTGAACAAGACCAACCAAGCAGTGCTGCAGCATGATCACACCGCATGGTTGTACCCTTAGGGGGCATTCGCACAACCAGTCCGTATCTGATTTTTTTGTGGATCGGATGTGGACCCGTTCACTTTTGTCCGTTCTTCGGCGCCGCAAAAAAATAGAACATGTCCTATTCTTATCCTTTTTGCAGACAAGAATATGTATTTCTAACAAAGGGAGGGTCGTGCTGATCTGCAAAATGCAGAATGCACAATGTTTTGCGGATCCACGGTCCACGAAACGCATGCGGTCGTGTGAATGGCCCCTTATTCAGACAGACAACCTGCACCCATAAGAAGAACCCAGAGGTGTCCTGTAATATAAAGACTTCTATACAAATTAGAGTATTGTCGGTAGGTCCGGCAGCCAATCTAATGTATATGGGGAGCTGCCGACAGATGACGTTGGAGGGGAGAAGGATCGGGCTTCCTAAATTTCAAATGCTACTTCTTTTTTTCTCCTGGGAGGTAAACCACGGCTAGAAGTGTCTGGTAGTGTCTTTCTCCTCTCACCCCATCGAGGACACATAATGCTATATGTGTAGGGGTAGCTGTCTGCTGAATGAGTGTTCAGCTGACATCTTTCGATTTGCCTGTGTACTTGTTGTGTCCTGCAGTGCACTGGAAAATGAGCACTTTTTGAGTGAGTTCACTTGCAGAAAATTTGATGCAGAAATTTGTATGACTTAAAGGGGTCCTCTGGATAGGTCATCAGTATCTGAGCAATGGGGTCCGAGACCTGAGACTCCCGCCGATCAGCTGTTTGAGAAGACACCGGTGCTTGCAGTAGCGCTACAGTCTTCTCTCTGCTTTTCCTAGGCCAGTGATGACACATTCATCGGTCACGTGGCCTAGGAGCAGCTCAGCCCCATAGAAGTGAATGTGACTGAGGGTGATACCAAGCACAACCGCCATACAATGTACGTCGCTGTGCTTGGTGAGCTGAGAGAGAAGGCCGCGGTGCTCACAGGAGCGCCAGTGCCTTCTCAAACAGCTGATCGGCAGGGGTCCCGGGTGTCAGACCCCCACCGATCAGATAGTGATGACCTATCCTGAGGTAGTCTTGGAAAACCCTTTTACAGTCAGTGCTGTACTTCTGAGGTTGTTCCTGTGTGCTTGGATCTTGGATGAATTACTTTGAAAACAAAACCAATATGATACAGAGTAACACTGTATATCATATAAGTTACATTTGGAAAATGTAGTGTCCACAGATAAGTAAACTATTAAATCCGTATCAGATCTGCTGCATGTGAATGCTCCCTTACACATCCGATCCCCTCCTCAGACCTTCAGGAGTCTCAATGAGAATGCTTTTTGTCAGATGCTCAGGGTCCTTTTACACGGACTGATTATCTGTCCGGTTATCAGGGTTGAGTGTTTGTTCCTGATAATCTGCCTGTGTGAAACGTATCAGCGATCACCTGATCTCTCATTCTTTAGGTGAATGTGTCGTTTTGCTGCTACGGAAAATCTTCGTTCCTGCGCAGCAGATCGCGGTATGTAAACAAGGATCTCCTGCGCTGGATCGATGATTTTCTATGGAGAGAAACGCTTGCTGTATCGTTCTCTTGTCCCCATACATCGGAGGTGATTGCGGCATGTAAAAGCCGCCCTTATCTCCGCTGATGATCGGGAGTGCCTGCTTTGTTCCCAATAAACCATCTGATCATTGATTTATCTAATGCCTGGAGTCCTTCACTGCTGAGAGAGGGTCCACTCTGCCCAGTACTGACGGATCTGACTAGGACGTACATCCGTCCGCCCTCGCTCTAAGCCAATCGTGCCACAGCAGCACTTGTATGCCTTTTTAATTATTTGTTACTCAGGTC
This sequence comes from Rhinella marina, assembly GCA_900303285.1. Taxonomy (NCBI): domain Eukaryota; kingdom Metazoa; phylum Chordata; class Amphibia; order Anura; family Bufonidae; genus Rhinella; species Rhinella marina. Next base: position 119,587 of record ONZH01015954.1, read on the forward strand.
ATTGTTCCATATTTTTGCCACTACAGGTTGGTGAAAGGAGACCCAGCGGCATCGCTGCCAATCATCAGCTACACGTTCACTGCCTATTCAACATACATTGTGGAGATATTAGTGTCACTAGACATCGAGCTTGCTGCAAAGAGCGACCTGAGATTTATTGACGCAGTTTACAAGGTAGATATTTCACTCTTCTGCTTATCATCTAATTCACATGTCTATTGGGGCTGTCTCTCTAAGGGTCAGTTCACATAGACTTTTTTCTCTGCTGATTTGCGTCAAAATTCTGCACGGTTTTGTTGCTACCCATTTAAAGGGGTTGGACACCTTCTGGGTACTGTTGACCAATATGTACATAAGATGACTGTATGACACTTACTAATATAGACTTTTTTGAAATTCTATGCAATTTTCTAT